>CAUYPK010053698.1:0-10680 GCA_963574355.1 Loris lydekkerianus | reverse complement strand
AGGCACCTAAAGCAATAACTTTCAACCCCGGATCCTGTACCCACCTAACTGAGTTTCATTTATGATGGAGAAATTAAATACTTTAATGACAATCATATGTTGAAGAAATGTGCCATAACCAAACCAGCTCTTCAGGATATTCTCAGACCTATCCTCCATAATGACAAGCCCAATCCTCTACCACAAAAGTAAACTCACTCAGAAGCTTTTGATCAAACTCCAGCTTCCACAGTGGCAAAAGGATTAAAAATGTCCACTGGATTTTTGAAAAACTCGATACCCAAAATTTTACCAGACTTATCAATATTCTCCATTAATGTGAACAGCTTAAACTGTCCTCTATAAAGAGGCACAGGTTGGCTGACTGGATACAAAAACTCAGGCCAGATATTTGCTGCATACAAGAGCCACATCTTACCTTAAGAGATATAGACTCAGGGTGAAAGGATGGTCATCCATATTTCAGGCAAATGGTAATCAGAAAAAAGGTGTTGCAATTCTATTTGCAGACACAATAGACTTTAAACCAACAAAACGAAGGAAGGATAAGAATGGTCACTTCATATTTGGGTTAAGGATAATACTCAATATGATGAGATTTCAATTATTACTGTTTCTGCACCCAACCAGAATGCGCCTCAATTTATAAGAGAAACTCTAACAGACATGAGCAACTTGATTTCCTCCAGCTCCACAAATAGTCAGAGATTTCAACACTCCTTTGGCAGTGTTGGATAGATCCTCCAATAAGAAGCCAAGTAAAGAAATTTTAGATTTCAACCTAACCATTCAACATTTGGATTTAGCAGACATCTACAGAACATTTCACCCCAACAAAACTGAATACGCATACTTCTCATCAGCCCATGGAACATACTCCAAAATCGATCACATCTTAGGTCACAAGTCTAACCTCAGTAAAATTTAAAGGAATAGGAATTATTTCTTGCATCTTCTCGGACCACCATGGAATAAAAGTTGAACTCAGTAACAACAGCAATCTGCATACTCATACAAAAACATGGAAGTTAAATAACCTTATGCTGAACGATAGCTGGGTCAGAGATGAGATTAAGAAGGAAATTGCTACATGGCGCGTGACTGTAAAAAAAAAGAAGATAATTGCCAAATTTTTGGAACAAAACGACAATGAAGACGTGAGTTATCAGAACCTCTGGGATACCGCAAAGGCAGTCCTAAGAGGGAAATTTGTAGCACTGCAAGCCTTCCTCAAGAGAACAGAAAGAGAGGAAGTTAACAACTTAATGGCACATCTCAAGCAACTGGAAATGGAAGAACATTCCAACTCAAAACCCAGTAGAAGAAAAGAAATAACCAATATTAGAGCAGAATTCAATCAAATTGAAAACAAAAGAATTGATACAACAGATCAATATATCAATAAGTTGGTTTTTAGATAAGGTCAATAAAATAGATAAACCTTTGGCTAACCTAACCAGGGAAAAAAAGAGGAAAATCTCTAATCTCATCAATCAGACGACATAGACGAAATAACAACAGACTCCTCAGAAATTCAAAAAATCCTTAATGAATATTACAAGAAACTTTATTCTCAGAAATATGAAAATCTGAAGGAAATTCACCAATACTTGGAAGCATATCACCTTCCAAGACTTAGCCAGAATCAAGTGGAAAAGTTGAACAGGCCCATATCAAGTTCTGAAATAGCATCAACCATACAAAATCTCCCTAAAAAGAAAAGCCTGGGATCAGATGGCTTCACGTCAGAATTCTACCAAACCTTTAAAGAGGAATTAGTACCTATATTACTCAACCTCTTCCAAAATGTAGAAAAAGAAGAAAGACTATCCAACACATTCTATGAAGCAAACATCACCCTGATGCCCAAACCAGGAAAAGACCCAACAAGAAAAGAAAATTATAGACCAATATCACTAATGAAAATAGATGCAAAAATATTCAACAAGGGTGTACAGATAGCTCTTTTTTTCTTTCCTTGTTTTTTTTTGAGACAGAGTCTCAAGCTATCGCCCTGGGTAGAGGGCCATGGCGTCACAGCTCACAGCAACCTCCAACTCTTGGGCTTAAGCAAGTCTCTTGCCCGAGCCTCTCAAGTAGCTGGGACTACAGGCACTCCCCACAACAGCCGGCTACTTTATTGTTGTAGTTGTTATTGTTGTTTTAGCTGGCCGAGCCGGATTTCCAGTAATAGGAGGGACTAAAAAGTCATGACAGTGATGACAGTGTTTGACAGGGAACCAAAGTTAAGGAAAGGCTTTATCACACCGAACAGCAAAGCAGAGTTGTAATCAGAGGGAAACAAAACAGGAAAAAGAAGAAATTAATGACATAAGACATATAAAAACAGATAAAAACTAATTCCCAAGATTACTATTTTAAATCTTCTTGTACTGCAATTTTTTATAAATCATCTCAAATTTGTCCTAGAAGAATGATAGGCATTAATCAATAATATGAAAGTTTTCTTTTATTTTCTTTTAAAAATATACCATATATACTCAGCACAATTTGTGCTGAAAAAAACTCGGCTTATACTCGCGTGTATACGGTAAATGTTTAGCTGGCTGGAGGCGCCCGGGGCTCAAAGGAGTAGGGCGCCAGCCCCATATGACAGAGGTGGCAGGTTCAAACCCATCCCTGGCCATAAAATAAATAAATAAATAATGCTGGGCACGGTGGTTCAAGCCTGCACTCAGGGAAGCTGAGGCAGAAGGATTGCTTGAGCTCAAGAGTTTGAGACTTGTCTGAGCAACTGAAACCCTATCTTCAAAAAATAAAAAAAGCCCAGCTGGATTGACATCATGATACATGCCTGTAGTCCCAGCTCCTTGGGAGGCTTCGGTAAGAGGATCCCTGGAATCTAGGCATCTGAGGTCGCTGTGAGCTATGACACCACTGCACTCTACTCAGGGTGACAGAGTAAGATTCTGCCTCACCAAAAATAAATTTTTAAATTATTGGTTATGGGTGGCACCTGGGGCTCAGTGGGTAGGGCTCTGGCCCCATATATCAAGGGGGGGAGGTTCGAGCCCAGCCCCAGCCAAACTGCAATAAAAAAAATAGCCAGGCGTTGTGGTGGCACCTGTAGTCCCAGCTACTTGGGAGGCCGAGGCAAGAGAAGTGCCAAACCCAGGAGTTGGAGGTTGCTGTGAGCTGTGATGCCATAGCAGTCTACCAAGGGCAATAGAGTGAGACAGAGTTAAACTGTCAGAAAATAAATAAATAAATAAATAAATAAATAAATAGTTTATACCTACTCCTCCAATACCCATATGAAAACTAGTAAGAATGTTCACAAAGCACACAAATTTATTACTATAAAAGATTATATTGTTTTTATTTTCATACCTCTAAAGGTTATAATAGCCGTTTTCATATTGAATTCCTATTCAATTTGATTATGTTTCTTACTGTGAGGGTAAAACATGAACAAACCAAGCTAATTTATGTGCAATTCCTTTGTACTATTGAAAGGAAAATGAACAAAAGTTTAATGAAGTGAAATCTGTTATCTAATTATGCCAAATAATTTCAAAACATCTGCTGATGGTTATTAACACTACAGTTAAAACTCAAAGAATTTGGGTCCTGAGAGATTTCTGTTTCATTCAAGCTTTTGTGAGCCTGCAGTTGGAGAATCCACATTAGAGTATGGAGCCAAGAAGAGACAGAATGGCTCATTGATTGAAGTTTTTCAAAATGCACAAAACATGATGAAAGGAAAATGGAGGTGTATGTCATAGGGATATGGCCCTTACAACTACTCCCAAATTATAAAGAAGACTCCATGACATCCAACGCTTACTGAGTAGCTGGTATGCAGCAGACATTGCTTTTAAGGGTACAAAATAAAAACCATAGCTTTCCCATTAAGGACTTTACCTAATAAGGGAAGGGGTACAGAATACTACAAACTGTTATATAACCACATGATGAGTGCTCGTAGGCCAGAGATATGTGGTACAGGGCACTATGAGTGCAAAAAAGGGTTAACTCACAGAAGAAGGCTTCACAGAAGAGATGACTATGCTTGTTGTGTTTTGCAAGATATGAACGGGCAAGTGAAGGCCAAGAAGGGCTAGGGAAGTGATGGTGCCACCAAGGCACACTAGGTAAATTCCTTCTGGAAAGTAGTTCAGTACAGCTGAAGCACAGTCTCTAAAGGTAGACAGACAATCAGGGTTCCTGCCCTAACAGCTTCATATGCAAGCTAGGAAATTTGGACCTGATGGTGATGGGGAACCCCTGGAAGAGTCTATGTCGCCCTCGGTAGAGTGCCATGGTGTCACAGCTCATAGCAACCTCAAACACTTGGGCTTAAGCAATTCTCTTGCCTCCCACGTAACTAGGACTACAGGTGCCTACCACAATGCCCCGCTATTTTTTTGTTGTAATTGTCATTGTTGTTTAGCTGGCCCAGGCCGGGTTTGAACCTGCCAGCCTAAATGTATGTGGCTGGCTCCCTATCCACTGAGCTACAGGCACTGCCACCACTGGAAGATTTTAAGTTGGGAAGTAAATTATTATTTTTTTAATTATTATTATTTAATCAACTTTTTGGGAGGGCAAGTAAATTATTAAAGTAACCAATTTCTTTCTTTTTTTCTTTCTTTCTTTTTTAAGAGAGAAAGTCTTGCTCTGTTGCCCAGGCAGGAGTGTAGTGGCATGATCAAACTTCACTGTAACCTCAAACTCCCGTCCTCAAGTGATCTTCCTATCTCCATGCCTGCCTAATTTTTTTTTTTATTTTTTGGAGAGACAGGGTCTCGCTATGTTGTCCAGGCTGGCCTCAAACTCTGAGCCTCAAGCAATCATCCCACCTTGCCCTCCCCAAGTGCTGGAATTACAGATGCAACCCATTGTGCCAGCCAATTTTTAAGAAGCAGGTTTAGGTTTCCAATTATTGGCTCTCACATAATAAGGAACATATAAAATAGTAAAAGAGGAAAAAAATACAAAAGTGAATGTTTAGACCGATTCAAGATTGTTCACCAGTTACACATACAGAGTGAGAGTCCATTGTTACATGTTTAGTCTTTGGTCCTTCTTTATTCACTCACAAACTTGGACTGAGTGCCTACTTTGTGCCAGACATTGAGTTTATAGACCTTGATATATTTTAAGTTCCATTAGGGCAAGGGCTAGATCTAATTACAGTAATCCTTATCTACAGTTTCACTGTGCATGGTTTTGGCTTCCAAAGTCAACTGTAGTCAAAAAATATTAAATGGAAGTTCAAGAAACAAACAATTCACAAGTTTAAATTGCACACCATTTTCTGAGCAGCATGATGAAAGCTCCCCCCAGCCAGGACATGAATCATCCTTTTGTTCAGTGTAACCTTGCTGGTGGTGCTGCCCCCTCATGAGTCACTTAGTAGCCGTCTCCATTGTCTTACTTGTCTCAGTTATCAGATCTACTGTCAAGAGTATCACAATGATTGTGTTCAAATAACCTTTATTTTATTTAATAACAGTCATAAAGCACAAGAGTAGCAATGCTATATTGTTATAATTGTTCTATTTTATTATTAGTTGTTAATCTTCCTGTTCCTAATTTATAAATTAAATTTTATCCTAAGTATATATATGCAGGAGAAAATGTATTATCTAGGATTTAGTATTATCCATGGTGTCAGGCATCTCCTGAGGGTCTTGGAACATATTCCCCAAAGACAAAGCGAGACTATGATATAGTCTGGGCTACATCCCAAAGGACAAGCAAGCATGGCCTGTTGGCTGGTGTATTTTTTGCATTTTCAAAACACAAGAAGTGTCACAGCAGCCAGCAGTATCACAGAAGTCTATCTAACCTTGTTGTACTTGAGAATAGAACATACAGCTGATTTTGGCAGAAAAAAATGATTAAATGCAGATCTCTTACCCCAAAGCTCAAATGCCTAAAACGGGCTATTAATTCGTATCTCCAATTGTGTAAAAGTAAGTGAGATTATGTATGTAAGGCCTTGGCAGATGGTTAAAGATACACAGTAGCCAGAGGATACCCAGCTACAGCTGTACCATCCTCCTGAGCTTCCCATCTTTGAGTAAAATCTCAAGTCCATACCATGGTTTACGGAGCCCTTGAAACTATGTGACCTCCATTATCTTCTATCCCCAATTACCTCTTTATCTCCTACGAAGTTCCCCTGCTTACTCCACTCCAGCCATACTGTCCCTTCTCTTACTCATAACTGCCCAGCACAGCCCTGCCTCAAATCCGCTCCATCAGGCGATTCCCCCATTCCACATGACTCATCCCTCACTTCCTTCAAGTCTCTGACCACAGTCACCAACCACCCTGAGAGGCCTTCCTAACCACTCTGAGACACAGGTAGCCCCACACCACTCACCCTGCTCTATTTATTGTATTTGCTCCCTGGCACATTATGTATTTTTCTTTATTGTCTGTTTTTCCTCCACTGCAAATACAAATTCCTTGAGGGCAGGAACTAATACATACCTGGCACATATTAAGCATTGATAACTATACACAGAATAGATGAGTAGACAAAACACAAAACAGGAAAACAGAACCCAAACCAGATTATTTACATCTCAGCAAAATGATGACAGGCACTCTTTTTTCTGCTCCCTTCTCTCACTGAATGATATCATCCATTCCCTATCATAATTGCAACTGTCCTTTGCTTTTTCACAATTTCACTTATTGGTGCCATCTCCTGCAATACCTTCTTAGCAAAGCCCCACCCTCTAATTATTTCATGCTATAGGAAGATATGTACCTATATTTAGCATATTATTTCTCACAGGTAAAACATGCTACAAAAATCATGCCTTACCTTTAATACAGGGTGACCATAAAGTTCATGTGCAATTTAAAATAGTTGTCTATTTTAAATATATAAAATTCATTTACCATGGGAGGTATGAAGAGAAAAATATTTAAGCAGAGGTTCTCCACCATTCACCTGCAGTCCATGTTACCTAGCACGAGTGACTTCAAATCCTAAAATCATCTTTGCCAAAGAAATTCCATAGCCATTAAAGTGCTAGAAAACAATGACAAAATTCTACAGAAAGGTGCCAGACAGAAAGAACACAAGCGCTGAAGGCATGTGTTGGTGGCAGAAATGAAGAAATCAGGAGGATAAAGAGTCTCAAATGGTGGCACCTGTGGCTCAGTGAGTAGGGCGCCAGCCCCATATAGCGAGGGTGACGGGTTCAAACCCAGCCCCGGCCGAACTGCAACCAAAAAATAGCCGGGCGTTGTGGCGGGTGCCTGTAGTTCCAGCTGCTCGGGAGGCTGAGGCAGGAGAATCGCAGAAGCCCAAGAGCTGGAGGTTGCTGTGAGCTGTGATGTCACAGCACTCTACCGAGGGTGGTAAAGTGAGACTCTGTCTCTACAAAAAGAGTCTCAAAGACCCATCCAGTTTTTGAAATGTCAAGTCTGTGATCATAACAATTTATTCAAGTAGAGATGTGTTTCTTTGACTACATCTTTTTTCTGCTTGCTTCCCAGGTGTCCAAATTTATTTTTTCTCTGCTGCACATTGGAAGAATAGTTGTATGGGCCATACATTAAATACACAAACACTAGTGAGAGGTGATAGAAAAAAAAAAAAAAAAAGACCCACGCATACTTTTTGTGATATCTGACACCACAGATAAGCAAAAACAGTTCTCACAAGATCAGCATGCAGCCCACTGGCCACAGGCTGGACACTTACACCACGTAATATATACAATCTAGTGTCATTCAAAGGTAAAAAGTCAGAGCGGAAAGAGAGAGGAACAACTTTCAGTGCAGCTGATGAAGAACAATGACATGCCCCTCCCAGGCCACTGAGTAGCTGGCGACAGGCCCGGCCTGCCTCATCTTCCCTTCTTCCACAAATGAGTCCACTGTTGGCATTAACTCTTTACAAGAAGTACTTACTTTCTTCAATTTAAAACAACCATTCAAAACGGATAGGAGCATTTTTACCTATAAATTTTTAATTTTTTTGTTCTTTGGGGAAGAAAAGGCAAAACAAACAAAAAACCACCACCTTTCTAATAATGTAAAAAGCTCCAAAAGGTTCTTAGAACTCATTGTTGTCTGGACATGGTATAGTGTGGTTCATGCCTAATCCTAGCACCCTGGAAGGCCAAGGCGGGAGAAGTTAGGAGTTTGAGACCAGCCTGAGAAGCAGAGTGAGACCCCATCTCTACGAAAAATAGAAAAAGGAGCTAGGTGTAGTAGAGCATGCCTATTCCCAGCTACCCAAGAGGCTAAAACAGGAGGATCACTTGAGCCCAGGAGTTCTAGGTTGCTGTGATCTATAATGACACCACTGCACTCAAACCAGGGTGACAAAGTGAAACCCTGTCTCAGAAACAGAAAATATTTAACATAAAAAACTAAAAATAAAATAAGATCTTTTTTTTCTTCTATTTAATCCTTTCTTTAAGCACAGGTAGTTTTTTACTAAGATACAATTCACACACCATAAAATTCACTTTTAAAAAAATGTGAAATGTAGGATGGCGCCTTGTGGCTCAAGAAGGGTGCCCCATACGCCGGAGGTGGTGGGTTCAAACTCAGCCCCGGCCAAAAACTGAAAAAAAAAAAAAAAAAAAAAAAAAAAGTGAAATGTAGTTGTTTTTTAGTATTTTCATAAAATGTTCATTCTTTCAAAAAACCAGGAACCAAATTACGAATGTGCACTTATAACTTTACTTTGATTTATTTACTATGACTCTTCAATGTAAAGTGTGGTCATGTTATGCTCTGTCTTCTTAGTCTCATCCTACCCACTTTTTTAGGATAATAGGACTATATTAATCAATAAAAATCGAATTTTCATGTAAAATCATTTTTCATGTAAAAATGGCTTATCGCTGGTAATCTGGTTAGAAAGCTAGGCTGAAGTACTTCTCTTGAGTTTGCACAGGAAGTTCAGAGATTTCATTTGGTTTATATATGGCAGATAAATCATTTTCTAAAGATGCTATTACCGGTACTTTTATATAAGACTGAGAAAACATCAATTAGCTATATCGAAGGGTATTATTATTAATAAAGGGACTTTGAGAAAATCTATACCCTTACTAGATATTCTTTGTTATGGCTGATCTCAAGATGATAGAAAGTTCCTAAGTTAAGCCAATCTAACAAAAAAGGTATAACTTATTATACCTTTAGAACTACTATTATAACATATAAAGCATTACTAAACAGTATTTCTCTGCCTAATTCTATTATGACTGCTTTAAAGTAGTCTAAAACATGTATTCTAAATGGTGAGGCTGGGTAAAAAAAAAAAAGCATACTTTGTATGCATAAATCAGATACATACATGTCATAAACAGAGATACAGTATATCTCTGGTATTAAATTTTCATAGGAAGAACAATTAGGAAAAAAATGTCTAAAAGGCCGGGGTAGAAGTGAAAAAAGGTGAGAAAAATTGATCTACAAGAAACTAAAACTCTGTTCTTGATAAGAATGTCAAATTTTTATAATTATACATATCACTATCTTTAATTTCAAGTATCAGGCTGCTTACAGGAAGACTATCTACAGAGACATCTGTGACTCAAATATTCCTTTATGCTGTACACAGATGGTAACTTAAGAGTTGTAACAGCTAAAATTCTTTTATCTCTCTTACATAGTATCAGCTCTCCACACATTAAAAGATAAAATTTAAAGCTGAAATATTATAGAGATATATAACATTATAAGTCTAATTTAAAATATATACATTATAAATATAATTTTAATATTTTATTTATTTATTTATTTTTTTAATTATAGATAAAAATATGCACCATAGATGTGGCCCGACTCATTACCCTCCCTCCACCCAAACCTCCCCCCTCCCTTCCCCTTCCTTGGTCCTTTCCCCATAGTCTTGTGGTACAGTTGGGTTACAGCCTTCATGTGAAAGCTATAGTTTAGCTTCATAGAAGGGCTGAGTACACTGGATACTTTTTCTTCCATTCCTGGGATACTTTGCTAAGAAGAATATGTTCCAGCTCCATCCATGTAAATATGAAAGAGTCAAAGTCTCCATCTTTCTTTAAGGCTGCATAGTATTCCATGGTATACATGTACCACAATTTGATAGTCCATTCATGGGTCGATGGGCACTTGGGCTTCTTCAATTATGAACTGGGCTGCAATAAACATTCTGGTACAGATGTCTTTGTTATATTGTGAATTTTGGTCTTCTGGGTATAAACCTAGAAGAGGAATTATAGGATCGAATGGCAGGTCTATTTTTAGGTCTCTAAGTATTCTCCAAACATCCTTCCAGAAGGGACGTATTAGTGGGCATTCCCACGAGCAGTGTAGAAGTGTGCCCTTTCCTCCACATCCACTCCAACATCTCTGGTTTTGGGATTTTGTTATGTGGGCTACTCTTACAGGGGTTAGGTGATATCTCAAAGTAGTTTTGATTTGCATTTCTCTGATGATTAAGGATGATGAGCTTTTTTTCATGTGTTTGTAGATTTTGCGTCTGTCTTCTTTGGAGAAGTTTCTCTTTGAGTCCCTTGCCCACCCTGAAATGGGGTCACGTGTTCTTTTCTTGCTAATAAATTTGAGTTCTCTGTGGATTCTGGTTATTTGCATTCAACTTTAGACATGATGAGTTTGCCATGCCTGTGGGGTACTCACACGGAAATGTCAAACAGATTTCAAAAGTTTGGTTCTAAGTGCTCAGAGGAG
>CAUYPK010053697.1:0-12892 GCA_963574355.1 Loris lydekkerianus | reverse complement strand
CTATGCAGCCTTAAAGAAAGATGGAGACTTTACCTCTTTCATGTTTACATGGATGGAGCTGGAACATATTCTTCTTAGCAAAGTATCTCAGGAATGGAAGAAAAAGTATCCAATGTACTCAGCTCTACTATGAAGCTAAATAATAGCTTTCACATGAAGGCTATAACCCAACTCTAGCATAAGACGATGAGGAACGGGCCAGGGACGGGGATGGGCGGGGGGAGTTTTGGGTGGCGGGAGGGTAAGGGGTGGGGCCACATCTACAGTGCATCTTAGAATGGGTACAGGCGAAACTTACTAAATGCAGAAAACAAATGCCTACATACTGTAACTAAGAAAATGCCATGAAGGCTACATTGAACAGTTTGATGAGAATATTTCAGATTGTATATGAAACCTGCACATTGTACCCCTTGATTGCACTAATGTACACAGCTATGATTTAACAATAAAAATAAATAAATTATAAAAAAAATAAACTTTCATAATGCTCGTGACATAATTCATCATGTGCTCCTCCACTGTTGCAGTTGAGAATCACTTACGTGGATTACACAGTTTTAGAACTGGAAAGGCCTTGAAGATCACTTGGTCTTTCGTTTTTACCTTGTGTTCCTTTAAGTCCTTAAAGAAAACAAAAATATTTTAAGCCAAAATATTCTTCTTTGCAATACATGGAGGTGGTTGTTCAGAGAGCTAGCAAGCAGAAGTAACCCTGTGAAGAGGTCTTTTGTGGGGGAGCTTCAAATCTGTAGAGAAAATCTGCCTTAATGAAGTTAGGCTTTTTCTGAGGATCTGCCCTCAGAATAGGGAAGATTAATGGAGAATTTGCCAATGTTAAAGATCTGAAAGAAACATTTACCATCTGTTCTCTGAGGACTGCTCCCTGGGGAGGTTTATCTGCATAACAAGACCACCTTTGCTATCCAGGCCTCCTCTTTTCTCCCCTAAATCTCTCTTGCCATTAGAACCTGCCTAGAGCCATGCTCTAAGCCCTATCCTCTCTGTAGCCTCAAGATGGTATATAAGCTTCTGTACCCTGTTGGAGTTTTGAAGGTACTCTCTCTGTGGGTCTCCATGTGTATGGTAATAAACTTATATGCCTTTTCTCCAATCAATCTGCCTTCTGTCAGTCGTTTTTTCAGCGAACCTTCAGGGCGAAAGAGTTTTCTCTTTTTGCCCCTACACTGTGAAGTTCCTTAGAGGACCTCAAGGGCAGCTAACAAGGACTGAGGAGAAGGTCAAGTATGTTGGAGGGAGGTCCAGATTTTATGCTGTCTTTCCAAGAGAAGCTCTGTTTTTATTCCTTCATTCAACAACTACTGTTAGGTACATGCATTTTGCCAGATCTAGGGTTAAACTAAGAATACAGGGATGAGAAAAACAACTGCCCTTCTTATAACTCAAAATCATTGGGTTCTATGTAAGATTTCTTCTGAACAAGAGGGTTTTTTTGATAGAGAGATAAACACAGTAAAGACCTACTACCTAGACAGAAAAACTGAGATTAAATGAATCATAGAATTCACTTAATAAAAAAAACAACAGAACCAAGATTGAACTCTTCTTCCTCTAACACTGAGCCCAGAGGTTTACCCATATAACATTTCACATTTTAGAAGTAGTGGTTCCAAGAAAGAGTGGAGACTATATGCAAGAATAGATAGATCTCTAGCCCTACTAACTCCCTCATGGATATGAGAGTCCTGGGAAAAGGGGACCAGACGTAGTTCAGTCTACTTCTCAGCATGACTTGGGTTGCAAGTAACTAAAACAATACAAAGAATTTATTGACCCAGAAGTAGCTGTTATTTCAAAAGATTTGATCCAGTGATGCACACAGTGTGACCAGAATGTGATTGCTGCCTCCTGTTCCTCAGCAATGTTTTCTTCGTGGGGGCCCCATTGGCAATAGGCATCTCTGAGGTTTCTAGAAGGTCTCCATGCTACATGTTTCCAACAGGAAGGAGACAGTCTGCTTCCCACAGTCTGGCTGATCCTGACTGGCCCAACTCATCTGTACCTGTCTGGGCTAAGTTACAGTGAAGGAGCAGAGAGAACTTTACCCCCAAATATGGCTCTCTTGTATAATGGATATTTTGAATTAAAGGTCTTTGGAGATCAGCAGATGCTGGAAGAGTCCTCTCTACACAAAGACAAGACAGACGCACCCACGAGAATTATTGTTTTTCCTTCTCCCACTTTCTCTCAGTCCTCGAACTCTTCCAAAGCACAAAATAAAATTATTCTCTGTTATCCTGGAAGTGAGAACTGTGTAATCTAAAAATTTGTACCCTCCTATTAATTTGGAATAAAGGTGAAAGAAAAAAAAAAAAAGAAATTATTCTCTGAGTTCCCTTAACAGCCTGATGTCCAGACCTATCAAGGAAGAAAACAATTACTCCTGGTCCTTCCCTGAGTTTTCATTAACTGAACTCCTATCGCAGGAAGAAAGACTAAAATCTGTCAACAAACCTGGACAGACTTTGTCTGTTTTGCAGGCCCAAGAGACTTTGTCCCAGGCCACTGTATGTTCTTCAAGCCCATTGAGCGCCCCCTAAAATTATTTACTACCACCCTAAAATCATCCATACTTCTTAGAAGTAGGGCATATGTGTATAAGCATCTGTACCCACTGAGATATTGAGCAATAATTCTCTGATACCCCCCCCTTCCCATGTACACTAATCAATTTGTATGCCTTTCCTCCAATTAATCTACCTTTGTTTTTAGTTTTTACTTTTTTAATCTGCCTTTCATTTATTTATTTTTAATCTGCCTTTTTTGAGTTGATTTTTCAGCCAACCATCAGAACACAAATTTCTGTTGGCCCTTCCAGCTGATTGGTCCCTACAGCTGGTTGGCATGGCTGAGAAATCTGAAGGATTTATAGAAAGGAGGAAAGGAAGAATAGATGGTGACAAATAACTAATAAATGAGCACACTATTCTGGGTATAGTAAGATTAGATCTGAATCTAAGCAACCAATAAGAATTCTAGAGAGGACATCTAAACTTTTATAGTTTCTTAAACCTTTAAATAAGAATACCAAAATATTAATAGAGTTAGGGTTTCAGCATGTCTACCTTTGCTACAATATTATGTACTGTTAAAATTATTTGTGAAGTAATATTTAAATAATGTAATATAAAGAAGTAGCAATGCACATTTGACTCTGGTACATCCAAAGACACTTTGTCTTGGTTGTAGAGTGGGTGACAAATAAAAATTGTGGACTTACTCTTAACCTTGCCTCAAAAATAAAACAAAATTATATACTTGCTCTTGAGTGCTAAATAACACAAGCAAAATATGCTGCTTTTGCTTACAAATATAATTGATGGAACGGAACACTTGGTATTCTCAGTTGATGCTCAGTTGGTGCTTCTAATTATAAATATTTATATTTTGGCTCATTCTTTTTTGCTGTGTTGACTTGACACAAAACAATTTGCCTTGAGAAGGCTGACATTGAGGTCTTACACTGACCCCATTGACAACATCTGTGTCTCCCCTTGCTTCTGAAATTATAGTATTTCTGAAATTGTATGAATTGATAGAAATTATTTTATGTGTATATATACAATGATGAGCCTTTTTTAATTTTTTGCTTTCTTCATTTTATTTCATAGGCTTAGAAAATTAAGATAAATATTTTCTTAGGCCAACAGTTCAAATTTGAGAAAAAAACAGTATCATTAGCTATTCATAATTTTTGTAAAGACAGATAAAATAATGAACATTATGAAGAAAGTACTCCCTTCTCATTTCCCACTGACTGCTATCCAACCTTTTTTCTCATAAATTTTCATTGTCGCATAATTACTTTAAAAAGTACCTTTTGTGATTTTTACACCTGACAAATGGGTGAGTACCTGGTTAAACTGTAGAGTACGGGAGGGTTTGCAGAAGCCTAGCACAACGCCCGGAAGAATGTACCCAGGAATGTTTATTCCCTGTTTGGTTGAGTCTATGGCAAAGACATGAGGACAGTAAACTTCCCAAATCCAATGTGCTTTCCAAGTTTTAGTGTGTTTAAATCTTCACACTAATCTTATGGAGTTTTATCTTAACTTTACAGATGAGGATCGGTTAACATTAGAAGGTGACTTTTTATGGGAAAATTCTATTCTAAATGCCAGTTCCTATTCTCATCTACTACATGTGATTCTCTTAGATGGTAGAAAATTGGTTTACAACCCTACTCCTCACGAGACACACAAGACTTTTTCTTTTAGCATTGATTATCCTAAAGTATAAAGACCAACCTTAGAAACTACAGGGGAGGATGTGGAGCAACTGGAATCTCCTTCCTCAGCAAGTAGGAAGGTAAAGTGGTACAACCACTTTGAGAAAAACAATTTAATCTAACAAGTTATTTGTCACGTTGTAAGTAAACTAATAGGTTATCTTTATTGTTTTCATTTTCAGTTATTTGATTTGCAAATAATGCTAGGTGTTGGCACCCCAGGAAAATGGTCTTCCACCCCCACAGTGCTGATGAAGTTAACACTCCCTTGATCCAACTTCTCCCTAATCCTCCCTGTTTGCTCTTAGCTCATCTGCTCCTTGCTGCTCTAACCTCCTCCAGACCAGATGCTTAGAGACATCGTGAACTTCCCTGTTCTTCTGAACTGTTGCCTGTTCACTCTCTCCTCCTCAGTGGCCTTAGTTGTTCTGGTAAACATTTCTCCCATGTCCCTACCTTGGTACAACTCATCCATGGACAGTGTTTCTCTGGAATCTACCTATCCCATGGTTCCAGGTCTTCCTTTCTCAGAACTCAATTGCTGGAAAAACAGCTATTCACAGTGATTTCCCAGCACAACTTCTTTAAAACCAAGGACGATCCGCCAGGCTCTATATGAGACCAGGTAATGCAGCCTAATATTTGAGATCTGGCGCAATCCCTGGCCAACATAAGCTACTTAAAATTTTCTTTTATTGTATTTAAACACCACAATTTCTCATCAGAATCACATATAAATTAATTTTTTGTGTGTTTCTCAAAAATCTGATTTACTGTTTTTACATGAAAACTCATCCTGAGTGGTGAACATAAATACAAATTATTTGAAAATCTTTTGTCAATTTGGATAAGTGTCATGAAAATATCAAGTAGAAAATCAAGCAGTGTATAAGCAGATGAGAGGAGCAGATTGAGAGAAGTGCAGCAATTTCCTGGTTAACAAAAGAAAAGAAAGAAAAAACCCTTATAAGGTAGGTAAGGATCTTAGCACAGCATTTAATACTTAAACTTATTTCTAGTGGTTGGTGCAAAAAGGAGAGGGAAAGAGTAGAAGTATGTATTTTGAAGTATTATTGTGAAGTATTATTTAATAGAAAACTACATAGCAAAATAGCTTTAAAAAAAAATCTTTAGAAGATTACACAGAAGCCAAGGGCACATTGCTGACACAATGCTGCCCTCAGCGGAGCCCCACCACAATCCTTGTGCTTTGATGTCCAAAATAAAACTTATGTATAAAACCCACCTTTATGTGCACTAGACATAGGACCTTTTAAAGCAATTTTACTCTTCTGTGAACCACACAAGGTTTGTGTCATTTCTCTTCTATTTCTAGAGCAGAGATAATTATTTTCCTCTCAGCTGTTACTTTTCCATTCGTGTGGGTGATGTCACAGGTAGCTTGTTTTAGGATTCTCAGTCTCCTAGAAAATAATGATTGCTCTGTGTCACAGTATACATACCAAAGCGCGTATATTGGTTAATACATTTTTGAGTGTACATGAGAGACATGAGCTTATGTAAAGGATATGAAAGAAGGAAATGCTGTGAATGGTGGAGTGGAAAACTAACCTCCTTACGAGGCTCGGCAGGTTTGGGGGGACCTTTATGATCGGGGTTAAATCAGCCTCAGGGAATGACTGTCTAGGAACTCAACTCTTTCTACACGTTTCTCTCCATTCCTTGGCTTTATATTGGTTTCATTCTCTCCTACCATAGATGCTTTCTTCTTGCAGCCAGGAGGGAAGGGTGGCTGCAGATAACTCTAGTTTGTATTATCTCAGTCAGTTGAGTTCACAGAAAAGAGAGACCTTCTCTTGTCTAGTGGCCACATAGACAATTCTAGAGCATTGCAATGGAATCCAGCTGTTTGGGGGGGGGGGGTTATTTATTTATTTATTTATTGAGACAGAGTCTTAAGCTGTTGTCTTGGGTAGAGTGCTGTGGCATCACAGCTCACAGCAACCTCAAACTCTTGGGCTCAAGCGATTATCTTGCCTCAGCCTCCCAAGTACCTGGGACTGCAGGAGCCCGCTACAACGCCTGGCTTTTTTTTTTTTTTTTTTTTTTTTGGTCATTGTTGCAGTTGTCATTGTTGTTTTAG
The DNA here is from genome assembly GCA_963574355.1 of Loris lydekkerianus. Taxonomy (NCBI): domain Eukaryota; kingdom Metazoa; phylum Chordata; class Mammalia; order Primates; family Lorisidae; genus Loris; species Loris lydekkerianus. The sequence goes on along the minus strand of CAUYPK010053697.1, from coordinate 6,539 downwards.
CTGGCCCAGGCTGGGTTTGAACCTGCCAGCCTTGGTGTATGTGATCGGCACCCTACCCATTGAGCTACAGATGCCACCCAGTCCAGTAGTTCTTGACTGGCAGACATACCGGGAATGCATGGAGTGGGGACTACCAGTTCACCAAAGGAAAGGCTTCTGCCATGACCTGAAGAAGTGGGTAAAAGGTAAAGGCCAGATAAAAACATCAGAGGTTCTGGTAGCAGTGTGGCAGATGCTTTTGGCGTCCACCCCATGAGCTCTTTACCTTGTACTGAGTTCACCTGTCACTGTGGTCGATGGTTTCTGGCACACAAACAGCTTCCTCTGTCAAGTTCTGGGTTCTTTGCTTTCTTCTGCCTGGGGGCTTTCTCTACACCATGGGAACGTACACCCCCACAGGCAGGCACTACACACTCTGGGAGCAAGTTGGCCTCCAGGGATAGAGTCATCTTCACCCAGCAGGTGGTGGGACCAGAGGGTAGAGTCCCAACCTTACCCTTGTCCAGGAGGAAATTCCAATGGGACTGAACTCCAGTTGCCTAGAAAAGTAGCTGGTTTATTAGCACATCTTTTATTGGTTCTTCTCCTTTTCTTGTCTCCCTTCTTCACTACCTCACTTGCCTACTCACATTCACATCCAAATGAACCACCTAACACCCATGTCCTTGTGTCAAGGTCAGATTCAGAGGGAATTCAAAGCAAGACAATCAGCTTGCTTTTTTGTCTGATTGTCTTGCTAAAGTACTATTAAAGTTAATAGTTAAAGTACTATTATATTAAACACTGGCAATATAACAACAAACAAGATAGATACAGTCTCTCTGAGAGAGGATAGCAAAGAAATTTAAATTTCTAGTTATAATTGTTGCCATATTTTTTCTGTGTATATTCCTGATGCCGATTAAAATGAGGAGAATGATTGATGACATAGGCTTACCTTACTTAGTATAGACACTGGCTATAAAAGAAATATATTTTATTTGAGGCAAGCTGTTGCCACTGCCTCTCCGTTGACATATCCTCTGAAATAAATCCTTTCTCCTTTGACCAAAAAAAAAAAAAAAAAAGAAAAGAAAAAGAAATCTATTTTTAAATATTTAATTTATTTACATGTAGTTATGTTTTCCTTTATCATGCATTATAGAATTAGAATTTGAGTTTCACTCAAAAACTTTACCCAACTTCCAAAAATAAATCAGATTTAGGAATGCTATAGCTCATCTTTCTCTCTTCTAATTTGCTGCCCTTTTATAGGTTGAACTTTCTCTTTAAATTCTACCACCAATTCTAATCTTCAGCAAAAGAAATTTAAATAGTTCTGGTCTAGCACTTTGGGATTTAACATGAAATTTGACCTTTAATCTCAAGTCTCCCAAATGCTAACAGGGCTTTGGTCTTAGCTCTGAGACTTGTATGCCCACCGTGAATCATCTTCTAACAACTGGGCTCCTTTGTGATCCTGGCCAATATCTAATATACCAGAAAACTCAAACTAAATGGCGGTGGTAACAAAAAAGGAACGCGTTGATTTGGGCAACTAACAGAGTCCAGGTGAAATGCTGTTTTTAGGCATCACCTGACCCAAAGTTACTATATTCTTAGGGTTTTGTCTTTATTTTTTTGCAAATTTCCAGTTTTGCCCTTTCAGCCTTTTCTCAAAATAGTTCTCTTCATGACAGCAAAAGTGGCAGCAAGGGTGGCAACAAGGGAGGAAAGCACGTGCTTTTCAGCAGTTTTGGTAAAAGTCCTAATGTTCTCTCTGATTAGTCCAATGGGTGAAGTCAATTTCACACTTACCATATTGCTGATTTTTCAAAGGATACATATGATAGAAAAAAGGCAATGAAGGTTGCATAGCAAAACAAGTGTTCACTGCACCACCATCAAAGTTGGTTTGTTTTTTTTTTTTTGAGACAGAGTCTCACTATGTCGCCCTCAGTAGAGTGCCGAGGCATCAGCTCACAGCAACCTCAAACTCTGAGCTTCAGCGATTCTCTTGCATCAGCCTCTCACGTAGCTGGGACTACAGGTGCTCACCACAATGCCTGCCTATTATTTTGCTGCAGTTGTCATTGTAGTTCAACTGGCCCAGGCCGGGTTCACAGCCGCCACCCTCAGGGTATGTGCCTGACGCTGTAACCACTGTGCATAGGCGCTGAGCCTCATCATCGTTTGTAACTCTGTATTTTCTACCTTGGTTGTGCATCCTTAGTCCTTTATCCTACTTATGGGCCTTCATACCCATGCTATTCAGCACTGGGCCTTGACTTGTTCTCTCCAACCCCCTGCTAGAGACCTGGGTCCTGGGGTCTACTGACTAACTTTTCTGAAGCTGTCTGAATGTCCGACCATCAAACATCACTAGATTTTCTCCTACTCTGCCCCACAATCTCCCAGGGTGCCCTCTTGAAGTCCTGAGTACCTCCTTTTTGTTTTACCGTACTGTTTTGGCAACCCTGATTTACTTGTTGGATTAATACCATTCACCGTCTGTCAGCAGGTCTGTTCACAGGCCAAGTGTCAGGTCTGTTTTCTGATCCTAACTTGTTACTGTTCCATGCTGGTGGGCCAGACCAAGGAAAGATCTTTTCTTTTTTTAGTCCTCAAAATTATATATTTAAAAGAAAGAAAATCTAATAAAAAGATGCATAAAGCTATTCAAAATTTACAGATATGATTTTGAAAAATACTGATTTAAATTTTCTTCTGGAAAGAACAGTAGGAATTTTAAAGTGCTTTCAGGAAAGTAATTTTACTATTTACTAATGACATTTTGGCAAAATATTTTCAAAGAAATTTGTTTAAGGTGATAAAACTAGACTGCCTCTGAATAATCTTTCAAATTTCTTCCAAATAGGACAGGAGTTAGAATAGGTTTAAATATTCTGCACATGGATCATCTGCTTATTTGAGTCCATACTTTGAAAGTGTTTGAGAACAGCTTGTTCTTTTGTTTATCATTAAACATCTCATCTGCGGACTTATTTATAACATTGAGCTGCTTCAGATTTTTTCACCCCCTTTTAAGTGGTTCAGAAACAAATTTTACCTCATGTCTCATCTGCTTTATTATAAATTATGCATTGGCCAAAGCCAGCGTTATAACACTTTACAGTCCCAGGAACCAGCCCTTGGAACCAGAATTATGTGAGTGGCTAAGGCACACGAAGCTGTTTCCCAGTCCTGAAGACTGTGTCCTTCATCAAGGTAAATAGTCCCTTCTAAAATATTGCTCTTACTTTCTTTTTTTTTTTTTTTTTTTGCAGTTTTTGGCCAGGGCTGGGTTTGAACCTGCCACCTCCAGCATATGGGGCCGGTGCCCTACTCCTTTGAGCCACAGGCACTGCCCCTGTCTTACATTTTTTATTAAAAGAAAGAAGGAAAAAAAAAAACCATACTTATTAATGACGTACCATACTGATTGGTTCTTTGAAACAGGGTGACCCTTTCATTTCTGTTTCTCCATGCTAATAACTAATTCAGCATTTGTGTTTAAACATTTATTCGGACTTTTTGAAAAATCAGACATATTTGTATCAAGAACAAAATATTAACTTTTTCAGAAAAAAAAGTAAAAGAAGTAGAATTTCCTACCTTAAAAAAAATAAAGATCTTCGAGTGCAGCCATACATCTCAAAGATTTTCAAGGGTATTTCTAAAATATGTAGCTATTTCATTGCTGAAATGTGCACATAAAAGTTCTCTATTGTCTCCTGAAGATAAAATCTGTGTCTTTTACTAAAGAAAAAGCAATTTTATCTGACAGTAAAGACCAGTCACATTTTCTAAGGCATTGGAGCAAATAAGAAAATAAATGCAACATTGATACCGCTTAATGCTAGCCAGACACTCTTATAACTTTGCAATAATTTTTCTTGTCAGATGATGTAGTTATTTTCCTTCTTTCTTTTTTTTTTTTTTCCTTTAAGACAGCGTCTCACTCTGTTGCTCAAGCTAGAGTGCCAAGGCATCATCACAGCTCATAGCAACTCTTGGGCTCAAATGATTCTCTTACCTCAGCCTCCTTAATAGCTCAGACTACAGATGCCCACCACAACAGACCTAGTTTTTCTATTTTTAGCACAGATAGGGTCTCGTTCTTGCTCAGGCTGATCTCCAGCTCCTGAGTTCAAGGGATCCTCCTGCCCTGGCCCCTCAGAATGCTAGGATTACAAGAGCAAGCCACCACACCCCACCCAATGTAGTTATTTTCTAAGGAAATAAAACATTTTATTGCTTGGCAAACAAGCTTTTTCTGCTTGCCCAAACATTTTCACTCCTAACTAGAAATATTAATGCATTTATTATATTTTATAGCATGAAACTGAATATGGTACAGAATTAACATGTGTTTCTTTAAATTGCAATATATGTTGTATCTGCTCTCAAGAATAGTTACAGCAAACATTATATTTAAAAATACATATAAATCTGACCTTCTTGGCAATGCAGCCTCACCTCGTCCAAGAAGTCTTACTAGATGTAGGTTCTCTTAAGGAGGTACCCCTCTGCTGTGCTCTCATGATACCTGGGACAGATCACTGTATTTATCTCACTGTAATATCCTAATATCTTCATGTGCCTAACTCCCACCTAGATTGTAAGGAAAAGATTTTTACTGATAACTGTCCCAGTGAGCTACTTTTAATACTAAGTACACGAATATCAATAAATAGTTTTCTGTTCTCTAGGACATCACAGCCTTGTAATCTGGCTCTGGGCTCTCCCCTCTTCAAATGAAAAGGGCAAATTAACAAACTTGGCTTAGAACAGGCTTGTCCCTGCATTGTCTTTAGCTCACGTAACATTTTCTAAACATTTTCAAACCAACATTTAAAATGTGGTTATTACATACAAAAAAATCTCAGGATTTCAGCTGCTCTTTAGAAATTAGAAAAGATGGCAGCCCTTGGCTGGATTTCTCCTACAGCACCAACGAACACTGCTGAGAAGTGTCTCCTCTGCAGCTTACTGGGTCCCTACTGCTCCTTATTGTCTTCCTGACACTGAAATTAGCCATCAGTGACCGTTTATCTTAGTGGTACATTTCTTTTGGTATAGAAATATTTTTCTGTATTCATTTTAAGCAAAAAAAAATAGAAAATCAAATACAGACCTAGAGAACCACATGATTTAGAATAAATATGCCCACCTGCTCACCTGAGTTATTTCAATAGCCTTCTGATTAATTCATTCAACATACTCAAACATGTGCTTGGATATCTAACACATGTCTCCATCTCCACTTTCTTCCCATCCTAACTTATTTCCCCGTATACTTATGATGTCATCATTCTTTTCCAAGACCTTTAATAGTAATTGTAGTAATAGTAACAACAGCAGCAACCATTGGTATCTACCGAGTGCTAATGATAGTTAGCTGTCCTGCACTGTTCTTTGTACTTAACTTACAGAAACATTTAATTCTTACGTCAACATGAAAAGTCGGAACCATTATTACCAGGTGAATGGACTCTGACCAATTCCATGCAGATACAACTCGATAGCACCACACGCTGCTCTTTTCCTGCCCAGGGGCACCCTGTTGGTGCTGATCAGACCCTGGGGGGCACCTCAGGACAGCAGAACATTCACACCCCGTCAGGCAAAGCTTTGACCACAAAATGATGGAAGGGGGTGAATAAATTCCTCCCTTCAAAAGTTGAAGAACTCCTTTGCAATTAATGTCAAGTAGCAACCAACTCAATAACACATCCTCACCCATCCATCCCTCCTTGCCTGAGTCACTCCCGTTTTCCCTCATGCCTGTGCCCTAAGACTTCACTCTTTAATAAAGTGGTGGTACACAAGCATTTGCGTCAAGCTCTTCTTCCTAGGGAACCCAGACAGGCATACTTTCTCTTCCTCCACTTTTTATTGCTTAAATTTATTTATGTTGCCTTCAAAGACCACCTTATCATATTACCCATTTCTTAGAAAAAAAATTTTTTCAGCTAAGTTAGGTGACGCAATTGGAAGGATTCTAGAATATTTCCCTTGCCATGGGGATGAGAGGGCTGCAGTAGGGTGTCAGAAAAACACAACAGTGCTCTCTCTCTCATTTTCATCTCTGCTCTTATTGGTCCAGCAGCTTCATTTTCTCTTCTTCCCCATGTTATGGGATGAGACTGAATCAGAGTTCCCAGCACATATTTCCCATGGCTCCTACACATTGTGAGTGACACTTCTATTCCTTAAAATTGAGAATGAGAATTCCCAAGAGAGGATTTAACTAACCTGGCTTAGGAGGGTCCCCAAGGAGGGGAGGAAAGAAAAGTCACAGGACATGGATATGGCCTCTGGGGTTCTTTCCAAGGGGAATTTTTGTAGGACAGGACTCCACCAGAAGAAGATCTATCAAGGCCCAGCCCCAGTGTTACCTCCTGAATGAACTTCATCTGATCCAGAAAGGCTTCCTGTCGTAAAAGACCATGGACCCTGGGGGGGGGGGGGGGGGGAAATCTACCATATACACAGCACAAAGTGCCAGCTCTGAAACCGCCACAGACACACCTTACTGAGCCGGTTTCTTCATCTAT
>CAUYPK010053692.1:0-46175 GCA_963574355.1 Loris lydekkerianus | reverse complement strand
AAGGAATAATTTCTATTTTTTTAAATTTGCTGAGGTTAGATTTGTGGCCTAGGATGTACTTGATTTTGGAGTATGTTCCGTGGGCTGATGAGAAGAATGTGTATTCAGTTTTCTTGGCATGAAATGTTCTGTAGATGTCCGTTAAGTCCAGATGTTGAATAGTTAAATTTAAATCTAAAATTTCTTTGCTTAGCTTCTTTTTGGAATATCTATCCAGCACTGCTAAAGGGGTGTTAAAATCTCCAACTACTATGAAACTGGAGGAAATCAAGTTGCTTGTGTCTGTTAGAGTTTCTCTTATAAATTGAGTTGCGTTCTGGTTGGGTGCATAAATATTAATAATTGAAATCTCATCATTTTGAGTATTACCTTTAACAAATATGAAGTGTTCATCCTTATCATTCCTTATTTCGGTTGGTTTAAAGCCTATTGCGTCTGCAAATAGGATTGCAACGCCTGCTTTTTTCTGCTTTCCCTTCGCCTTGAGTCTAAATTTGTTTTTTAACGTAAGATGCAATTCTTATATGCAGCAGATATCTGGCTTGAGTTTTTGTATCCAGTCAGCCAGCCTGTGCCTCTTTAGAGGACAATTTAAACCATTCACATTAATTGAGAATATTGATAAGCCTTTCGAGAGTCCGGTGGACATTTTTAATCCTTTTGCGACTGTGGAAGTCGGAATTTGATCAAAATTTCTGGGTGGGTTTTCTTTTGTGGCAGAGGATTATACTAGTCTTTATGGAGGATAAGTCTGAGAATATCCTGGAGACCTGGTTTAGTTATGGCAAATTTCTTCAACATGTGAATGTCATTGGAGTATTTAATTTCTCTGTCATAAATGAAACTCAGTTTAGCTGGGTACAGGATCCTGGGTTGAAAGTTATTTTGTTTTAGGAGATTAAAAGTCGATGACCATCCTCATCTAGCTTGAAAGGTTTCAGCAGAGAGATCTGCAGTTATTCTAATATTTTTGCCCTTGTAGGTGATGGTTTTCTTTCGTCTGGATGCTCTCAGAATTTTCTCCTTCATATTAACTTTAGTGAAGTTGATCATGATGTGTCTGGGGGATGTCTTATTTGTTTTGAGTGATGCTGGAGTTCTGAAACTGTTTGCTATCTGAATTTCAGAATCTCTTGGCATGTCTGGAAAGTTCTCCTTCATAATCTCATGGAGAAAAGACTCTGTGCCTAGTGAAGCCACTTCATCGCTTTTGGGGATCTCTATAAGACGAATATTGGTTTTCTTTGAATTATCCCAGAGCTCTGTGACAGAGTGATCTGTTTTTGTCCTCCATTTCTCTTCGTCTTTGAGAGTTTGGGAGCATTCGAAAGCTTTGTCTTCCGTGTCAGAAATCCTTTCTTCTGCATGCTCCATTCTGTTACTGAGGGATTCTACTGTGTTTCTCAGATCTTTGAGGGCTGCAATTTCTTGTCTCAATCTGTCAAAATCTTTGGTCATTTGGTCTTTGAATCTGTTGAATTCTTGAGATAACTTTTGGAATTCTAATTCGATCTTGTTTACTATCCAGACCCTGAATTCGATTTCTGACATCTCAGCTATTTGCTTGTGCATGGGGTCTTGTGCTGTTTCTGCCCCATTGATCCTTGGGGGAGTTGATCTACTCTGACTATTCATATTGCCAGAGTTTTTGTGTTGATTTCGCCTCATGATTGTTTTTCACTGTTGCCTCTGGCTGTCCTCAGAGTTGGGGAGGTGTCTCTCCAAGATTAGACCCCAGCGGGATCACTCTATTGTTGCTGGATCTTTGTAGGGAGTGACCCTGTGTAGTTCCTGTGGGGCTGCCCCAGCCAGGGAGTTCTGGTTGTAGAAGCAGCTCCAGAGTGTGACACACCCTGATCCAGCCCCAGGGTGGGAGGTGGTGTGCATGGTTCTAGGAGTGCCTGGTGCCCAGTGACTTTGGCACAGAGAGCCCAAGGCTCCAGCAGTCTCTGCCTAGGAGAAGGACTCTGCACAGGGGCTGGGAGGGCTCCAGAGGGCAAGCAGCTACCAGAGTCCCTGGCCAGACTAGCGGGCCGGTGTGGGGGCAGGTGGGGTACAGGGGGGAGGACGTGGGTTTGCATGGCTCCCGCAGTTCCTGGTCATGGCATGCGGAGGCCCAGCGGTCATGGTGCGTGGGTCAGGGGTTGTGGTGCAGCTCTTATGGAGGTCCGGGTAGTGCCAAGCCCAGGAGTTTGAGGTTGCTGTGAGCTGTGATGCCTCAGCAGTCTACCCAGGGCAACAGTCTGAGGTTCCAGTGTGCCAAAACTAGTCTCACTCTGCCCCTGAGGGTTAAGGCTGTAAGGCAGCTCAGTCCCCGCCTTTAGGCTGCTCAGTCACTAGGTTACTTGCTCCCGCCCGATCCTTGCTCTGCGACCCTGAGGGCGGAGCTTGCCAGGACAAATCTCTCACAATGGCTCCCTGCGGCCCATAGCCGAACACTATTACCTCCGTCTGGGTTAGCGGCTCAGTCTGGGGCCCTAGAAAATGCCCTAAGTGCTCCACACTCCTGCTCCAGCTCTCCCCAAAGGCAGTTCAACTTGAGTGCCAAGTCCAAAAACATGAAAACGGTTCAAGGTAAGGCCTTTCCAGTTTGCAGTCTCACTGCTGCTTATATTTACAGCTGCCAGTGGGATTAGGTTGATCGGACACATGCAACCATTTGCCAGTTTTCCACTGTTTTTGTCCTCCTCTTGGGGTCCAGAAGGAGGGGTCCTCTTGCTGACTCCCTGTATCCTCAAAGGGATGATTATAGGCAGACCCCACCAGTCAGAGATGCCTGGAGTCTTATCTCCCCAGACTCACCGTGCCCTGTTGCAGGGAGGCTGTTACTCAGCCGCCATCCTAGATCTTCTTTTGAATTATTTTGCATATAAACCCAGAAGTGGAAATGCTACATCATACGGCAGTTTCATTTAAAAATTTTTTTTTCTGCTACCTTTTGTAGTAGAGTTCCTTAAAGGACTTTTCTTTTGTTTTAGAGACAGAGTCTCACTGTGTCAACCTGGGTAGACTGTCATGGTGTCATAGCTCACAGCACCCTCCAACTCTTGAACTCAAGTGATCCTCTTGCCTCAGCCTCCCAAGTAGCTAGGAATATAGGTGCCTGCCACAAGGCCTGGCTACTTTTTTTTATAGACGGGGTCTCACTCTTGCTCGGGCTAGTCTTGAACCCATGAGCTCAGGAAATCCACCTGCCTCAGCCTCCCAGAGTGAGCCACCACAGGATTACAGGTGTGAGCCACCATGCCCAGCCTAAAGTCTTTGTCTTTTCATGGCTGAATAGTACACCATGATATACATATACCATAGTTTCTTAATCCATTCCTGAGTCCATTGGCATTTAGGTTGTTTCCACCTCTTGGCAATTGCAAATTGAGCTGTGATAAACAATCTAGTGCAAATGTCCTTATGATAAAAGGATTTTTTTCATTTGGGGTAAATGCCTATTAGTGGGATTGTGGGCTCAAATGGGAGGCCTAATTTGAATTCTCTGAGGATTCTCCGTACTTCTATCCAAACAGGCCGTATTAGTTTGCAGTCCCATCAGCAGTACAGAAGTGTTCCCCTCTCTCTCCACACCCAGGCCCAGCATCAACAATTCTGGGACTTTGTGTGATGTGGGCCATTCTCACTGGGGTTAAACCGTACGTCAGGGTGATTTTGATTGCATTTCTCTGATGACTAGGGATGATGAGCATTTTTTCGTATGTCTGTATATCGTTTATCTGTCTTCTCAGAGAAAGCTCTGTTCATGTCTCTTGCCTAGTGTTAGATGGGATTGTTTGTTCTTTTTGTTGTTGTTGATTAATTTGAGTTCTCTATAGATCCTAGTTATCAAGCCTTTGTCAGATGCATAACATGCAAATATCTTTTCCAAGGGTTGTCTATTTGCTTTAATTGTTGTGTCCTTAGCTGTACAGAAGCTTTTCAGTTTGATTAATTCCCATTCGTTTCTTTTTGTTGTCGCAATTGACACTTAAGGTCTTTTCTTCATAAAATCTTTCCCCAGGCTAATGTCCTCAAGATTTTTTCTATTATATTGGTCTTTTTGTGTGTATCTCCCTTCACCAGAGTGTAAGTTTCATAATGGAGGGATGTTCCAAGTACCTATAACACCCAGCACATTGAAGGTGCTCAATAGATATTTATCCAGTGAATGAATGTTAGGGTGATCAACCACAGAAAGAATACACTACTTTTTAAAAAATCAAATTATGCTTTTGTTCCTTCTTTATCAGAATTAATTGTATATTTAATGATCTTTAGAGATGTAACTTTATTAAAGTTTTTTTAAATTTATTATTATTGTTAAATCATAGCTGTGTACATAAGTGCAATCAAGGGGTACAATGTGTTGCTTTCATATACAATCTGAAATATTCTCATCAAACTGTTCAGTGTAGCCTTCATGGCATTTTCTTAGTTACTGTATGTAGACATTTGTATTCTGCATTTATAAGTTTCCCCTGTACCCATTCTAAGATGCACATGTTATACCATGGAATATTATGCAGCCTTAAAGAAAGATGAAGACTTCACCTTTTTCATGTTTACATGGATGGAGCTGGAACATATTCTTCTTAGCAAAGTATCTCTGGAATGGAAGAAAAAGTATCCAATGTACTCAGCTCTACTATGAAGCTAAATTATAGCTTTCATATGAAGGCTATAGCCCAACAATAGCACAAGACTATGAGGAAAGGGCCAAGGAAGGGGAAGGGAGGGGGGAGGTTTTGGTGGAGGAAGGATAATGGGTGGGGTCACACCTTATTAAAGTTTTGATTACACTTCATTCCCTAGTAAAAATACAGAACTTCTAAAATTTAAAAATACTTACATAATATAAACAGACTTTTACTACTCTCATGGCTGTGAAAACATATTCATGAGACTTTCTTTGTATTTATTTTGCCAAAACTATCTGTGCTTTCTTTAGACCTGTCTTTTACACTCACATTCAAGTATACAAATATATAGTTACTTTAGCTTTGAATTTTATTGTTTTTATTCAAATGCTGATGGAATTCTACATTGACGTGTAGTTTCTTTCTCATTTATCATCTCCTATTTTTTCATTTATGTCTCAGATACAGTTCTTACACTGTGCTAGGAAGTATGCTGAGGACTTGTAGACATATAGGCAAATTTTCGTGTGTGAAACATGAGTGTTGATATCAGATCAAACACAGTATGAAACTCATTTATGTCTAAGGGACAAAACTAATAATGTTACTGGAATTTGGCAAAAATAAAAAGACTCGTGCACACATTTGGACATTTGGTTAATCTGTTCTGTGTTATTTGGAGATCAGTAAATAATTAGCCACAGATTTTCTTTAAATTCTAGCTAGCATTGACTACTATTATTATAAATAATCAGTATAACTAATAGTACAGAGATTTATCGTTTATTCTCACATCACTGATAATTATGTACCTTTGTTTTAAAGGAAATTATTAATGAGTTTAAAAGTGAATTTAAGAGTACAGAGAAGTTATTCTTTTTCTTTTTGTGAAAGTTCACGAGAGAAGAGCACAGTTATATAAATAAGATGCTTACGTTTTGTTATTTTAATAACATGGGTATCAACTGACAAAATTGAATATGGCAGAAAGAACTTTACACTTACACAGTCAAGCAGTGGAGACATAATTTTGAAGTCTAATGAAAACTTTGTTTTGACTGATCTGAGAAAACAAATGCCTATTGATTTGCTTTTATTTCAAATATTATAATGAGTTTCTGAGAAGGCAGGTGTTTTATTTTAAAGAGAGCTACTGACCTCATAGTTTTATTAGTATTTAGATATTATATAATTTTCTAGAAAGCATTTGAAGAAAAATAATGTGTGGGAAGTTTTTATAAAAGCTATTTTTGAGGGGCAGGTGTTGTGGTTCACACCTCTAATCCCATGACTTTGGGAGGCCAAGACAGGAAGATTGCTTAAAGCCAGGAGTTTGTGAGTAGCCTGGGCATCATAGTGAGACCCTATCTTAAAAAAAAAATAATAATAATAAAGAGGAACATAAAGGAAGAAAGAAATTAGCAAGGCATGGTGGTCCCAGCTATTCAGGAGGCTGAAGCAAGAGGATCACTTGAAAGCAGGAGTTGGAGGTTGCAGTGAGCTATGATCAGGCCACTATAGCCTGGGCAACAGAACACCCTGCCTTTTAAAACAAACAAGCTACAAATTTATTTTTGAGAATTTGCTATATTTGAGACATTACCCTCGGTAATTTACTTCTATTATTTAATTTGATCCTTGCAGCATGAGGGAGATAGTATTTTTTTTTTTATTAAGTCTTTTGTACATAGATCATAAATACATTTATGCCCATTTCAGTGTAAGGAAGACAGTATTAATACTCTTATTTGATAGATAAGAAACCCAAAAGTAATTAAGTAAGTTATCTTATATTTTATAATTTGTAAGCAGGAGAGCCTAAATTTGAACCTTCACTACTATTTTATACATTCAGTGTCAAAAAAGAGAAATGGTTCATTATTGTACAATCATTTTAATTTCTCTGTATTTGGAGAAAAATGAAGGAAAAAGCATAGGAAATAGTCTTCCTAAAACCTGGGCCCTTGAGAGTTGCAGTCTTGCTTTTTCTTCTTTTTTCTAACCTTTTGGAGTATTTAGGAAATACTGATCCTAGGCCTCACTTCCAGCAATTATGACTTTTTGTTTGAGGGAAGGGCCCTGCACCTGTGCTGTGCAGTGTTGAGGCCCGGCAGGTCCACTGATGCTCAGAGTTGACGGCCCTTTCCTCTTCACCTGTCCTTCCTTTGGTGCTTTCTGGATTGGTCCATGTTCATGTTCTGATACACGACACTCATCTCCTGTTGCCGTTGTCATTCTTAACCCAGTAATCCTTTAAAAATTTTGTACAACTTGCCCCTGTTGCAATCAGTAGATTCTTGGGTTCTCATCCTAGATTACAGATTCCTAATCAGGATTTCTGGAGTAGGGCCCCGAATCTGAATTTTATAAAGCTTTTTGAGTGATTGTAATGATCAGTTTGGTTTAGGAAGTGAGAGTAAAGTGTCTGTTCCCTTCACCTGGAGTCATAGCAACCCTTTCAAAGAAAGACAGACATAATTCACTTCTGGTCGTACATATTAGTAGCATATTAAAGAAAATTAAATTAATGAAGGTGATGAGGACAATATAATTTCTGTAGATAGCCCAAGTACAATGTTTTTCCCTATGATATTTTTATAAAATAGTATCTCATTAGGTTTAATGGCAAGTACAATAAACCTGAACACAGCCCCACATGTACTGTCTTCATTAGGAAGGAGTGAATATCAGATATTTTTCTTAAGTTTTTACTTAATTTCTCCTATCTGTCTCTAAAAGAGAGTGAAAGAGGAGGCTACGTCAAGTAGAATTATGATGGGAGATGGAGTGAAATTAAGTCTTTTATAAAATAAGTGAGTGTTTTTCTTCCATTTTTGCTTTAAACCTCAGAGGAAATTATCTGTAGCTAACCTCTACAGTCTTTAAAGAGAGTTTGGAGTTTGTGATGCTGTGAGAACTTTAGCTGTTGGTACGTCAAGAGGTATCCTTTAACATAAACAGAAATTATCTTTAAATACTATATTTAATGTTCTTGGTGACTTTGTACAAAATTAGGTTATTTAATAAGATAATTTTAGTGAACTAATACTCTGTAAGTGCCTAAACATTTTGGTTGCTTTAACAGTACTAATTAAAAACATGTTTGCATTGGAAGGTCTGGATTTCTTTAAGAATAATTTATAGCATGCAACATGTAATGTTTCTTTCCTTCCCAACTGCTTTCTATTATATGCTTAGGGTTTAGATCGCTCCAATTCCTGGGTTAACACTGGTGGTCCCAAAGCCGCCCCATGGGGATCCGACCCCAGCCCAAGTGCAGAACCAACACAGGTGGTGTTTCCGTTAGAGGCTTCTTTGTTGGCTGCTGATGTTTTTTTCCTTAGCTCATTCCTTTTTAGCATATATTGTGATTTCAGTGGCTTGCTTAAAAGTGTGTATTTTTGTTTACTTAGCACATTTTCCAGCTACGATGCATGATACCACCGAGTGTGTGCCAGCAATGCTCTTTGTTCCTGCCTCCTGCCCCCCACCCATCCCCCTTGCGCCCCTATCGGTGTTTCAGTGCCTGCTGCTCATGCACTTGATGGCTTTTTAACAGTTTCTTCTTTAGAGATAGCACATCCTTACCAGGAATTAAAAAATAAAAATTATGTGTATAAAAACCCAGCAGTTTTCCATTTGCTTTGGTTTAAAGCAGCGGTTCTCAACCTGTGGGTCGCGACCCACCGGAACTGTTTTGAAGGTTCGCGGCATTAGGAAGGTTGAGAACCACTGGTTTAAAGTGTTGTACCATTTCATTTGACATTTATTATCTTGTTATTTTCTTCATAATCATTGAATAGAAAGCCTGGTAATAAGTTGAAATTAAATGTTAACAGTGTGTGATCCCTGTGCTGTAAGATTAAATTCCAGAAGCAAACGTCCATTTTAATTTGTACTGTGTTGCAAAGTATGAAATTAGAATTTCCTTACTTAAGACTAGTTGCTTGATAGTTAATGCTGCATGATACCTCAAAATGTACTTCTCATCTGCGTGCTGGCTTTGGATGAAAATGTTATTCTCGAAGAATTTTAATTCTCTATTTAATATTATAAATTATTTGTATTTGAGATAGTAGATGACAGACCTGAACAGTGATGTTTGATAATAGTGAAAAGGTGAAAGAAACCATTCTAAACTTTTTATTTTCTTCAATGAGTACAAAATTCTTGATTTCTTTTCTGATATGAGACCAGTTGAGAAGTACGTTTTTACTTTTTATTTATTTTTATCAGATATGTGCATGTGTATAGATCACACAGTTAAGTTTCATTCTTTGCAGCACTCAGAATACATGTGTTATAAAATCCTTAAAATACTCATCTTTTTAAAGACTAAAATCACTTGGAAGTTTTGATACTTCTAATGCGTTGTCATTAAAGCAGCTTAAAATGGTGAAAATGAGATAAACCCTAAAACAGATGGGTTTTGAAACCACAATGAAACTGTTTTAAAATTGTCCGTAATCCTTGAGCTCAAAGCCATCTCTGCAGATGTTACTGGTGTCTTGTCACTCACTCATGTCACTCCATAGGCTGTGGATCGGAGTTGTAATCGCATGTCTTCGCACACAGAGACGTCAAGTTTCTTACAAACATTAACGGGACGCTTACCAACTAAAAAGGTAGATTCATATGAAGACAATGCATAGGGGGGAAATAATTTCAACAATTGAATAGATACAAGATTACTTTACATAACCGGTATAAGATATCATAACAATGGCATTGTGTTTAAAAATACATCTGAGGCCAGGCATAGTGGCTTACACCTGTAATCCTAGGATTCTGTAAGGTCAAGGTGGG
This sequence comes from Loris lydekkerianus, assembly GCA_963574355.1. NCBI lineage: Eukaryota > Metazoa > Chordata > Mammalia > Primates > Lorisidae > Loris > Loris lydekkerianus. The sequence goes on along the minus strand of CAUYPK010053692.1, from coordinate 36,744 downwards.
AGGATTGCTTTAGGTGAAGTGTTTAAGACCAGCCTGAGCAAGAAGGAGACCCCATCTCTACTAAAAGTAGAAAAAATGAGCCAGGCACGGTGACCCCTGTAGTCCCAGCTACTTGGGAAGCTGAGGCAGAGGGATTGCTTGAGCCCAGGGATTGCTCACACCCAGGTGGCTGTGAGCCGTGCACTGTAGCTGAGGTGACAGAGCAGGACTGTCTCAATAATAATGATGACGATATTAAAAGTCTGAGCAAGCGTTGCTTTCCTGACACCTTTTGGGGCATACCTTTCCAGTGGAGGCTCTTTTACATCCTGATAATGTTTATTCCATTGGGATCAACTATTTTTAGAATTTAGTGAATTCAAATTTGATCAGCAAATTTTAGTGCCAAAAAATGTATCAACTCTTAATTCTTTTTCTGTAACTGCTTCTGTTTTGTGTTTTAAATCTCCAGGGAAAGGAAGATGAGTTAGAAAAATTATTAGTAAGACATGTTGATTTGCTTCCCTTATGCACAGTTTTGTTAGTCCTTTTTCGTATTAATACACACTACTTTGCAAATGCCTTGTATATCCATTATAAGGCAGGAATTTTCTGCAATTTTTTTTAAAGACTACCCAAAATCTTGAAAATTAATGGCTTATAGCAAAGTTTAAAATTTTAAATGTATTTCCTAAATTGTACCTACAAAGTTCATGTGTGTATTTACATATGTTAAAATACGTATTAAAGCCATAAGCAAGTTCTTATGTAACTGTGAGTTTTTGGTCTAGTTTTTGTTTGCAGGTACAATTTAGGAGGCTATTTTTTTACCTGTCCTTTTAAAATTACATTTTACTCCAAGATAACATGTAATTTTTTCAGCTGTTCAACATACCACTGTCTTAACATGCATAAATAGTCGTTTCGTTAATGGATGTCTCCACTGCATCATTGAATGGTTCACATGCCTTATTTTGCTTATTCTCATTATATCTTCGTTTGTATTTGCATTATTATTTGGTCTATGTCATCAGCATATTTGACTTTGTTAATAACTTTGGATTTACTTCTGGGTAGCTTTTCCACGAGGAGCTGGCTTTGCAGTGGGTTGTCTGCAGTGGCAGCATTCGGGAATCAGCGTTGCAGCAAGCCTGGTTCTTTTTTGAGTTAATGGTGAGCAAGTTAAGCACGTTCTTTAACATTTCTTCCCCTAAGGAACAATTTTGTGTTAGCTCATTTTTTATCTGAGAAATCTTTTACTATTGTACATCTCATGGTTTCATATGTACCTATAAGACAAAATTGTTATTGTTACATCTCTAAACACTGAACACTCGGCACAGTTGAGGTAGGGTTGTGACGTGTGAGGTTCAGCTTCACTGTTTTTTCAGGGATGATTGCAGAAGCTAGCTATCTTTTTAAAGGAAACCTGTGATACTTTCTTTCCAAGTCTGAACATGTAGATGTATAATGGCATTATTGTAAATTTTATAACAAAGATAAAAAGAGCTTTATAGATACCAACTGCTATAATTACAGCTAGAAAGCTCTTAGGGAAATGCCAGTTACAGCCAATAAAAAACCAGCAGGACTTTCTGCTTAATTCAATACATGATGTTAAAAACAAATGAATTAACATTTTGACTAATACTAACAAATGAATTAACATATGACTAATACATATACATTTGACCTTTGAACAATGCAGGAGTTAGAGGTGCCAACCCCTCGTGCAGTTGAAAATTCACATATTGCTTTTGACACCCCCCCAAGACTTAACTGTTACTAAGCTACTCTCGATCCCAAAGCCTTTCTGTTGACACAGTCAGTTAACACACGTTTTTATGTAATATGTTTTATATACTGTGTTCTTCCCATAATCTAGAAAAAATAAAATGTCATTAAGAAAATCATAAGGAAGAGAAAAATATTTACTTTTCATTCAGTGGGGGTGGATCGTAGCGGTCTTTATTCTCACTGTCTTCACGTTGAACAGGCTGGGGAGGAGGGGAGAGGTTGGTCTTGCTGCCTCAGGAGTGGCAGGGGCAGAAGAAAAACCGTGTATAGGAGAACCTATGCAATTCAAACCCACCTTGTCAAGGGTTAACTGGATGTGTACCTGTGTGTATCTGAGGCCAACAGTTATGTTTCTCATCCTGGAGATAGTGCTCCACCTCATTGCTGAACATGACCATGGTCACGGTCAGGGTGCTCCCCTCGGGAGCTGTGCACTGATACCAGCACTTAGTTCACCCTTCAAAGTAATTCTGGAGCTCTTTTTCTAGAATGGCGGTCAAAGCTGTCATTGTATAAGGTTAGACCATTACGTTTGCAAACTCATCCTAAAAAAGTGCATTGAAGGGTAGACCGGGCGCTGGCGTTGGTGGCCAGCTTCCCACGGGGAGGACTTCATATATGACCTTTATAAGATTTAGCAATAAGGTAGATACCACTTTTTCTAGGATGAGTTTGCAAATTGTTCGAACTGTACACGTATAACTTCTGCTCAGGTGGGTATGACACAGTAGCACTGCCCTGTGGGCTCAGGATTACCCTGGCACAGAGAGGGTGAGTAGCTTGTCCTCGTCGGCACAGCTTGCAGGTGCAGCACTGTGACACAAACTCAGGCTTCCAGCCCTCAGCACCTTCCTCTTTGCCTTTCTCTTCAGCCTCTAGAAAACTGAAATCACTGAAACTTCTTCTTCCAAAAAAGAAGTATGTAAAAAAAAAATAAGAAGAAGAAACAATGGGAAATGAAAGAACAATAGCAAAAAAAGAGAAGGGCAGAAAGGAAAGAAAGAAAAGGAGCTTCCAGAATGTTTCATAGGATGAGTCACAGCCTGGAATGTCACCAACACTGGGGATAAGAAAACATGGCTCCAGAGAATTAATAATCCACTGAGAAAGTTACTCAGAAACCATATACATATATAAGTGACAGAAAACTCATTTTTTTCTTAGAAAATAAACACTAAATTTGTAATTCATGTATTTTTATTGTAAGATAGAAATTAAGACTTTCACTTATGTTTTTATAGTCATATGTGTTTTTTCAGATTTCTTAAATGTAAAGTCATCAAAAAACTATATACTATAGTATATAATATATACTAAAACTTGACTGACTATATACTAAGCATAGAACCTTAGCTTCAATTTCCCCTAAAGCCAAAAATTCTTTTTTTTTTTTTTTTGTGGTTTTTGGCCGGGGCTGGGATTGAACCCACCACCTCCGGCATATGGGGCCAGTGCTCTACTTCTTTGAGCCACAGGCACCGCCAAAGTCTAAAATTCTTTTTACCATTGCCACATTGTTATAATAAAGAACCTACCATATATACTCGAGTATAAGCTGAGTTTTTTGTGCCGAGTTCGGGTTTTTGGGCACAAATTTTGTGCCGGAAAAACTCAGTTTATACTCAAGTATATACGGTACGTGTAAAAGCATGTTGTAAACTTGAATCACTCTGTTAATTTTTAACTTTTTGTTATTAATTTTTAGTCATCAAATATTTATTGGATACGTACGGTATGACATTATGTACTAGAGGCTGAAGACACAACAGCAAAGACCCATTAAAGCTGACAGTTTGGGGGAATATGGAATGGCAGAATTATTGAGTCTTGGGAAAATTTAATTAAAAATTTTTTAAAGGGTGAAATTTTTTTCTTTTGACATACACAGCATTTTTTCCTTATCAATAGCCAGCATAGTTTCCTAAAGGTGAAGTAGTGATTGAGCTGTATGGTGGTTGATATTTTCTTGGCACATATAAAACATTGTAGGAAACTGAAATATTTTGAGAAGCTAAGGTATTTAGTAATCTATTAAATCATATTTAAAAGATAGCCCAGGTATTTTGAGTCATTGTAATTGTTAATTATATCCATAAGAAATTAAACTAATGGCTTACATCTTTTTTCAGGTAAAGAGCATGGTCCACCATTTATATTTTAATGATAAGCTTGATGCCCCGAGGAAAAGTCGTTTTCCAGAACGTTTCATGGATGACATTGCTGCCCTTGTCAGCACAATCGCTAGTGATGTAGTTTCACGATTTCAGAAGGTAATGATCACTTTGTCTTTCTCTTACCTCCTTCAAGCTAGGATTAAAAGTACTTACTTTTATTTTTTCTTGCTTTATTTTCTGTTTTCCAGGACACAGAAATGGTTGAAAGACTCAATACAAGCCTTGCATTCTTTCTCAATGATCTGTTGTCTGTTATGGACAGAGGATTTGTTTTTACCCTAATAAAGTCCTGCTATAAACAGGTAATACATAATTAGTAATAATTAGCAATCAAATAATTTATATTCTGTGTTAGCTCTTTTCAGAGCTGAAGCCAAGATACCTTCTGGAGCACATTAATATACTGATGTTAAAACAGAGGTGGAATAAAGTATCATTTTTATTAATAAGGCAAAAATAAATTACATTTGTATCAGGACCCAGGATTATGGCAAGTTGATGTCAGTATAGCCAGTTTTCTTTGAGTTGTACTGGCCCACTCATGACTATTTAATTTCTGTTCTGGAGCTATTAAGTCCATACTGATGTAAAGCAGCCTCAAGATCCATAAAATGTAGCATTTATACTGAAGAACAGCAAACTGAACTAGGTGATCTTGAGTGAATTTACACTGAAGAACAGCTGACTGAACTAGGTGATCTTGAGTGAATTTACACTGAAGAACAGCTGACTGAACTAGGTGATCTTGAGTGAATTTATTTACACTGAAGAACAGCTGACTGAACTAGGTGATCTTGAGTGAATTTACACTGAAGAACAGCTGACTGAACTAGGTGAGCTTGAGTGAATTTATTTACACTGAAGAACAGCTGACTGAACTAGGTGATCTTGAGTGAATTTATTTACACTGAATGAACAGCTGACTGAACTAAGTGATCTTGAGTGAATTTACACTGAAGAACAGCTGACTGAACTAGGGTGATCTTGAGTGAATTTATTTACACTGAAGAACAGCTGACTGAACTAGGTGATCTTGAGTGAATTTATTTACACTGAAGGACAGCTGACTGAACTAGGTGATCTTGAGTGAATTTATTTACACTGAAGGACAGCTGACTGAACTAGGTGATCTTGAGTGAATTTATTTACACTGAATGAACAGCTGACTGAACTAGGTGATCTTGAGTGAATTTTCAAAGCAGCACATTTTGCTGTGTCCTCCTGATGCAACCCTGAACATGGTAGAGTTTGGAATTACGGAAAGATGTTTACCCAAGTCCCAGATGTCATCCATTATCTTGCCTTTACTTAACTAAAAGCATCCTGGAACTTTTCCACAAATAGCTCATTTTGTGTTATTCCTTTTAAAAGAGGTTGAAAATTATACAGATCCCTGGGTCTCAGAGTTACTGAGGAGTCTAAGTTCTGGGGGTCGCGTGAGGAACACGCAGTGCTTGTCAAGTGCTGCCTGGCTGGTCCACAGATTTGTTGGGGAATTGGTGATCAATGATTCTGTTTGGTAGTCTAATATTTAGAGATCTGTTCTATTGAACGTTTATTTCTTTTAATATTCTCAAGAGTTAAGACTATGCCTGGGCATTGACACACTTGCAAATATTTGCGACATTTATATGTGTTAGTTTTACACCCTCCCAAAACGTTATGTACAGTTGCTACCAAAACTTGTTACTGATCCCCTATATTTGCTAAACATTGGGGTAAATCCTCAAAATACTAAAGCTTATGATATAACTAGGAAAAGAGACAGATAGTTACACATACAGGTAATGACAAAGTGCAAAAAATAAAGTATGAATAATTTATTTTTAAGAAGTAACAATTTTGGTGGCCTACCTTCTTGTAAAGTACATTTTTAAAAAGTAGAAATATTACTATTATATTGGAAATATATGACTGTGGCTTTTGGGTTAGTCAAATTAATTTATACAGTAAACCTTAAGAGTTATAAATTTTTAATTTTAGCAGTAACTCTGAAAAAAGCTGATTCAAACTGTTATTTAAACCACAAAAACCAATGTTGTTCATTAAGTATTAATTTCTAATTCTTTAATCTATAATTCTGGTGTTGGTATTATAGAAGTACCGTATTCAACTGATATTCTCTTAATTTATACAATACTTACAAGGTGTCTTCAAAGCTTTATTCATTACCAAATCCAAGTGTCCTGGTGTCCTTGAGGCTGGATTTTCTACGAATCATCTGCAGCCACGAGCACTACGTCACACTGAACTTGCCCTGTAGCTTACTCACGCCACCTGCGTCTCCATCACCTTCAGTTTCTTCGGCAACTTCTCAGGTATGCACAATTCTGAACATTCATATTTGTACCTAATACTTATTGAGGAATAACTCCTTAAAATGACTCTAGGAGGTAAGTTCTATTATAAATATATACCCATTTTACAGATGAAAAACCAGAAACAAACATCACTGAGTGAGAAGTAGCAGAGCCAGACTTTGAGCCCAGACTTTATTCTAGAACCCAAGTTCTTAACTACTGTGTTGTTTTGCTTTAACAGATTTATGTCTGTATGAGTGAATTCACCTAATAAATTCACTTATTAAGTGTTTTCACAAATTGAGGTCTCTTAAAGCAGACACTAAAATCCAGGGTCAGATGCAATGTTCATTGGCGATCAGTACCTGTGAAAGGAAGGGAGATGAGCCGTGGATGACCAGAAACAGGAATCGACGGCTGTGCAGGCAGAGCCAGGCCCTGGCTCGCTCTTTTGTATCCAGAAGCCCCAAAGGAGACTAAATGACTATTTCTGGGTTTTTCAGTGGTTAGCACTTGACTTCAACAGCCAATATAATAGTTTCTCTAAAGACAAAATAAAAATATTACTTCAGCAATTAATACATCCTCTCATATAGACTGAGATGAAGAGATTATGTACTTTTTATATTGGCTTTTCCTTCTTCAGTGACATACTCTGTTTTCTCAGGCAATCAGGCTATTCCTTAAGCTCTTAATGTTGAAAGTCAGAATTGACGTGAAGCTCTCAATTCTGTTTTTGAGATATTTAATCCCTCTTTTGCTGATGCCCTGTGGTCCACACTCAGCTCCTCAGGAAGGCTCACTGCCAAATGTTGTGTTCTACACCCGTCAGCACTGCATTGAACCATTTCACATGCAAACAAACACGGGACATTTAAAAACAAGGACATTTAATTCCTGTACAGGATTCCCTAGGCTAGATTAATCTCATATGCTTGATAAAACAAAACTAGAAAACCCCAGAGAGTACCCACAACTTTTCATTTTATCTTTGTAAAAATACCTTCTGGATCAGCCTGTTGCCACAGGCTTTTCTGACTGGCTGGCACACCCTTCCTACAGTGGATGATGCTGGTCTTTTTCTTTCTTTCCCTATCCTCTGCCAAAGATGTGGCCAAAAATCGTGGACTCAGTTGCTCACATCTCACCCCCTTACTGGACGTCTCATTCAGCCCGGAAATCCTCGTAGAATTTCTTCCCTTATCTTACTGTCCACTCTCTCATCTAATTAAGTCATTTTCAGATTCTTAGATAGAATAGAGATGTCACTCTTTTAAGGAGAGGCATCGAGGAAAAATGTTATGTACTTACTAGGAAGACGATTTCTGCATAGGAAAATTCTGAAATCTATTGTTGTTCTTCTAAGAAACCCCACATGGACGTTCATGAATGTGGAAGATATTTTGGGGTGTGCCATTTTGCAGTATTAAAACATTCTGAACTCATTAGATGACAAAATGATGGTAATTTTTCCAGAGATAGTATGTTCTCTGAAAATGTTACTGATGTATAGACTTTCTCTGGATAACAATAGCCTTGACTATGGAGATCTTTCTTATGCTCTGGGGTGAGTGCATACTATATCATTTGGATTTAGTTGCCCTTTTTTTTTACTTCAGAGGATGGTATTAGCATTAAGTGGCTAAGAGAATAAGGAGAAAAGATATGGAAAGATTTCAACTTAAGAAAAAGGAAATTGGCTCGGCGCCTGTGGCTCAAGCGACTAAGGCACCAGCCACATACACCTGAGCTGGCGAGTTTGAATCCAGCCCGGGCCCACCAAACAACAATAATGGCTACAACCAAGAATTAGCTGGGCGTTGTGGTGGGCACCTGTAGTCACAGCTTCTTGGGAAGTGGAGGCAGGAGACTCGCTTGAGCCCAGGAGTTGGAAGTTACTGTGAGCTGTGATGCCACAGCACTCTACCCAGGGCGACAGCTTGAGGCTCTATCTCAAAAAAAAAAAAAAAAGAAAGAAAGAAAAAGGAAATTAAAACTAATTAAAGAGATTGCAAACTATTACAGTCCTTTTGGAAAGAAGTATAGAGAATCCTCAAAGAGCTAAAAATAGACCTTCTATTTGCTCTCACAATCCCATTACTAGGTATCCACCCAGAAGAAAAAAAAAATCATTTTACTATAAGGACATTTACACTAGAACGTTCATTGTAACTCAATTCACAATAGCCAGGATGTAAAAACAACCCAAGGGGCCATCAGCTCATGTATGGATCAACAAACTGGTATATGTCTGCCATGGAATACTATTCAGCCATAAAGAAAGACAGAGACTTTACATCTTTTGTATTTACCTAGATTGATTTGGAGAACATCCTTCTAAACAAGGAATCACAAGAATGGAAAAGCAAGCATCCAATGTACTCAATACTAATTTGAAAACTAGCAGATGAACAAGCACATGCCCCACAAGAGAAAAATACAAATTCAAGTAGAGGAGAGGGCTGTAGGAAGGGAGACAGAGGAGAAGGGAGGGGATTTGGGGAGCTCTCACCTAACAGGTATAATGCAGGGTATATGGCACACCTCCTGGGTAAAGGGCTCAGCTACAACTTGGACTTTACTGAACAAACGCAAACAGTGTAACTTAATCATTTATACCCATGTATTAATCTGAAATAAAAATAAAAAATAAAATAATTAACAGTTTCATTAGTTATTAATTTATTTCAGCAATAAAGTAGTCAAATCAATAAAGTAATTTCATTATAGTTTTCTTTACCAGCCATGTGAGCAGTTGCTTTTTCCAGGGTTAATAACAGTAATATGAGTGAACCACCGTCTGTGAACTTTGTCTTGCCATCAAATAGTGCTCACATCTCACTTGTGATGGTCTGGGGGGCGTCCTGTTGCTCAGTGGTCACAGTTCTGTTCTAACTCACTTCCCAACAGAGTTCTGGATTTTCCACAAATGTACAAGACCAAAAGATTGCAAATATGTTCGAATTGTCTGTGCCTTTCCGCCAACAGCATTATCTGGCTGGACTTGTGTTAACAGAGCTGGCCATCATTTTAGATGCTGACGCTGAGGGGTGAGTAGATGGTTTTTGCCTTATAGAACACCACTTTTATTTGTAACAATGGGACACAATTATTCTACTTAACACCCTCTAGGAATCGAAAGAATATTCTTTCACTTTTTTTACTATTCATTAAGTTCCATATCCATATTATTTCTGTATTTCATCAATTTTAAGACTTTTTTCATATTTTTTATCTCTAAATTTGAGATGTATCTTAAAGTTGGTAGACTATCACAGTTTATTTGGTAGCATTCTTTTTTTGTTAACATTGTGTAATAAATTCTGCATCTAAAGAGATGGACTCTTGTTGGTTTACAGTTGGTGCTTTTCAGTTAAGGAAAATAGTCTTTTACTTGATTCTTAAGGAAAATATGTCATTTGCAATTACATTATTTAGCATTTTATATCAAAAATTGTCCTATAAGCAAGTATCTTTAGGTTTTAAAAACTTGTAAAGTTGTCAGAGGATTTTTGGAAATTGATGTAAGAAAAGAAAGATATGTTGTCTGATGATTTGAATTTATAGAAACAGCTTGCTGTGTTGTGGTCTAGCATCCTTTATGGACTATATTCATCTTAAAAGTTATTTTTTAAATTCTGTATTATTGGCTTGGTGCTTGTAGTACAGTGGTTACGGCGCCAGCCACATGCACTGAGGCTGGTGGGTTTGAACTGGCTGGGGCCAGCTAAACAACAATGACAACTGCAAAAAAAAAATAGTAGCTGGGCATTGTGGTGGACACCTATAGTCCTAACTACTTGGGAGACTGAGGCAAGAGAATTGCTTAAGCCCAAGAGCTTGAGGTTGCCGTGAGCTGTGATGCCATGGTACTCTACTGGGGGCAATGTAGTGAGACTGTGTCTCAAAAAAAAAATTTTTTTTTTGTATTACCATAACTCATTTGGGCAATAATTTTTTTTTAATTTCTCCTAATAGGATCTCCTAATAGGACTTAATGTAAGTTATAATGCAGTTTAACCTTATGTAAGTGCTGCAGAAAAAGAAAAGAAATACCTTTAAACAGTTACTTACAAGGATCCTCTGATGTATTTGTTGAATGAATGAAAAAGAAGGCCAGGAGTAGGTCTGGGATATAGTCAACACTCAGGGTTGCTTTTTCCAGGGTTAATAACTGTTATATAAGTAAAATGCCATCTATGAATGTGAAAGGCCAAATCTATAAATGAAAGACATGCTTTTTAAAATTAAAAGCAACTTTTAGGCTCAGCACCTGTAGCTCAGCGGCTAGGGTGCCAGCCACATACACCAGAACTGGCGGGTTCAAATCCAGCCCAGACCCGCCAAACAACAATGACAACTACAACCAAAAATAGCCCAGCTTTGTGGCGGATGCCTGTGGTCCTAGCTACTTGAGAGGCTGAGACAAGAGAATCGCTTAAGCCCAGGAGTTGGAGGTTGCTATGAGCTGTGATGCCACGGCACTCTACCTAGGGCAACAGCTTGAGGCTCTGTCTCAAAAATAAATAAATAAAAATAAAAGCAGCTTTCTATGGTTGAATATATTTTTAGGAAGTAGCTATTCATGTGTGTTTTATAGAACTCTAGGGTTTTAAAGAGGTGCCCACTGGGTTTCCACGCAGTGTGGGGAGATGTATGTATGTGCTTTAGAGTATGGGGAGGGAAGCACATGGCAGAGACTCGGGGCCTCCCACTCCTCCTTGCCACCACTTTCTTATTTTGCCATTTGACAAATGAGTATGATGTCATTTGGAGAAAAAAATGAGTTCATTGTTTGGGCAGAAATTAAAACACTCTGAAAAGAAATTCTCTAATAGACTGACTTCTTAAAATAAGTGCTTTAGCTCAGTCATTTGAAAAATAGCTTCAAATAGTACTATATAAGTTTATAACCTTAGGTTTTATTCTGGCTTTTCTCATTCTTTTCCTACTCTTTGTTGAGCTTCTTTTTTTTTTTTTTTTTTAGTTTTTAAGCAGTTTACATTTTATTGACCTCCTGGTTTTTAAAAAAAAAGTTAAAGGTCACACCTCTAAGCCTGAGGTACTATATACAGATCGTGCAGAATATCAGGTATGAAGAGATACAAATTAGTCCATGCCCAAAGAGATCTACTGGAATACAGAATCGTCTTCATAAATACATATAAAATTCTTGTGAAGATAGATGAGGACTGTCCAAGATTTCTGCGACACTTTTCAAAGTGACTCAAGGCACAAAACGTACACCATTGTGAATACTCACATTCCAGACTTTGTGCCTGACACAGCCCATCCAAGATTTGGCTTCCCGACTCTTATAAAATTAAATGTACTAAATGAGATTCTGCTTTGTAGGTGAAAAACCACAGGACCTATAAACATCATGTAGATAATGACTCCATATGTATGGAGAATACAAATACAAGCATTTTATTTTAAAAAGCAAACACAAAAGACTGGTGTGAATCCAAAAGTGTTTAAATGCTTTCATTTTGGAGAATTCAGTTAGGAACCTATACAAGTTTGTTCCCAGAAGCTAACACATCACTAGTCTCTACTAAGGAATTCTAAAAATTAACATGGTTTTCAGTAATTCAAATTTCACTATTTATATAAAAACCTAGAGAGACCAATAATACCCAGTAGCTTCAAAAGATAAGCTAAAAACTTTGATGTCATCAACTTTACTAATGTTTGTGCAGGTTTTGCTGAACTTCTTTCACAGTACTACCTCCAAAGTATGCCTCAAGTTCAGCCACTTTTCCCATCCCCACTGCTACTGCCCTAATTACTCTCCCTTTTCTGCCTCCCTGAAAGCCTCTTCCTACACAGCAACTTGTAAGGTCTTTTAAAAATGGGAATCAGATCATGTCACCACCTTGTTTAACACTCTTCTCTGTGTGTATGTGTTTTAGATGGCACTTAATAGTAAAATCCAAACCATTATGTCTTCATAGCCTTATAGATTAGGCTCTCCAGTACCTAATATATGTCTGATCCAAAGTGGACATTTGGGAGCTATATGTTAATTGAATGAATGAAAGATTGTGAGAAACTCACATCTCATTCCTAAATTTCACTTGTAGAGGTCTATAGATATGCAGCGTATATTTGTCTTAGATCCTTGAGAGAAATGTTTGTCTTTATATTGCATCTGTTTGCTAAGTAATCAAGAATGATTCCTTGAGTGGCAGAATATGTTCTTCCTGCAATCAGCCAATATGGTTGACTATTGTCGAGTATGGCAGGATCCTGCCAACGACTGGGTGGAGTTTAGGTAAGGTGAAGTCTGTGTGTAGCAGCTGCTGAGGTAAGGAACGCCTCTCAGATTTAAAATCTTTGGTACTGATACAAGAAGTCAAAGGGGAGAACGTTAAAAGCAAATGATCAGAACCTGAGCCTTGGGAATAATGCTGAGGGCATCTCAGGAAGACGGGGGCTGCTGAAGAGATTCACTGGGAAGCAGCACAGAGGACCGTGTGGCACTAGGGTGAGACCCAAGGGTGTCTGTCAGATGAGGCTCTCAGCACGTTTAAAACTGCGCGTTCTTTGTTTTGTTTTCCCAGTCCCTGCAAGGGAAACTATATTGGGACCTCAGGGCCATGGGACTGGGGCAGGAAGCTGCCCAGCAGAGGAGGGAGGAGCCAGCCACGGAGCCTTATCTGACTTTCTCAGGGTGCCAGCTGTGGCCCTTGACAGCAGGGAGATGCAGGCAGGTCCTCTGCTCTCAGCTGGGTGAGCGGCTGGAAGAGGCTCAGGGACTGTCACCTTGCTGGCAGGGCGCCAAGCACAGTGGGCTCTGTCGTCTGACAGTGGGGCTCTTTCAGCTCTTTGCCTTCATGTGTCTTAAAGCATCTATAAAAATATATTTTCTGAATAAAAATGTGGAAGGGAGAAAAAAGAAAGTCTAGATTTCATATACAGCTGTGTCAAATGCTGGATAAGAGCCAGGGCTATAGACTAAGGCCACCTGTTTTCTAATCAGCTTTTATTTTTTTTTTTTTTTTTTAGAGATTAGAGTCTAACTCTATCGCCCTTGGTAGAGTACTGTGGCATCACAGCTCACAGCAACCTCCAGCTCTTGGGCTTAGGTGATTTTCTTGCCTCAGCCTCCCAAGCAGCTGGGACTACAGGTGCCCTACATAATGCCTGGCTATTTTTTTGGTGTTGTTGTTGCAGTTTGGCCAGGGCCAGGTTCGAACCTGCCACCCTTGGTATATGGGGTCGGCACCCTACCTACCAAGCTACAGGTGCCGCCCTACTCACACAGCCTTTAAAGTGAAGATATATTTTCAACCTAGGAAAGGCATATTTGAAGAAAAAGCTTACTGAGGTGAGCCAGTGAAGCTAGTAAAGAAAGATAGGGTTCATTGAACCTATGGAGAAATTACTTTCAGGGACCAAATACAACTTTTTTCTGAGTCAGAAAGGAAAGAAGGCTTGGTAGGTATAAACGAAAGTGGAGATGAGTTAGGAGACTGCCCAAGCAAGTTCAGAACGGCCTTTCCTTCCTGAGAGAAGCTGCGGGTTACCTCTTCCTGGACATGGGTAGGTAAGAGGCTTCAGCAGAGAGAATGAGACAGGAAAAGGCTGGTGGGTGCAGGGCCCAGCGCACGTTGAAGGTGGAGTGGGTGAATTTTTAATTAGAATGGTTTGCGTAGTCAAACTGCCTTCAATCTAAGTAAGGAGAGAGACAAAAACCATCAAGGTGAGAGGGAGCCTTGCTCACATATTAGCAAGGTTGAAATTAGGGGTGGGGATGGGGAGTCCAGGAAAGTCGTAAGGTCCAAACAAGGTTTAATAAGCAAGATAGTTTAGTTTGAATAGAGATGCCAAAGGCAACCTACATAATCCTTTGGATAAAGGAATTTCTTTTAGACAAAGGAAATAATTTATTTTTGGTAAATGCAAAAAGATCTGATTTGAGAAGGTAAAATTTATAGCTACTTAAATTTTACCTTTTTAAAATGAGAAATGTTTTATAGGAATACATACAAGCATATGGCAAAGTTAAGAAATTAAACAAAATTTAGTCAGTACCATGGCTGACTGTTTTAAAGATATTAACTAGCCTCGGTGACCTTTTCTTCTTCTTTTTAAATAGACTGTTTGGCTTGCATAAGAAAGTCATCAATATGGTACACAATTTACTGTCCAGTCATGACTCAGACCCGCGGTACTCTGACCCCCAGATAAAGGCCCGGGTGGCCACGCTGTATCTGCCTCTGATTGGTGTCATCATGGAGACGGTGCCGCAGCTGCACGACTTCACAGGTACTGAGCGTTCAGGATGGACTTCAAGGGAGAGCTCAGAGTTCAGCAGTGTTAGAAACCACCTCAAGGATAAAGGTCTCATTTAGGAAAACAAGCAAATGTATACTGATAAAAATAAACTGTAAATATTGAACCATTTTTCTGAAAAGCGTTTGACTATGTGAGAGAATTTAACACAAGATTCCTGTAAGTAGTTCTAGCATGAATTTAAAGATAACAATTTCATGGCGATTCTGTGTCTACCTTTTGGGAAACAGGTTAGTTTGTGTAAATATGTACTGTGCATCTGAAAAAAAAATGCAAGAAAACTTGACAGATGTCTACCACCCTCAGTTTCAGCTTAATTCATGGTTACAATTGAAAGTAATATTCTCCTAAATATTAACATCAAGAATTATTTGTTGCCATAACTGGGTTAACAAAGTTGAAGTTAATGTTGTTTCTTTAAAACTAGAACTCTCACAATGTTTTATTGATTTTACTTTCCATATATAGAATTTACTTAAGAATTTAATTAAAGGTGGAATTCAAGTTTCAACAATATTTCTTTAGGGCAAATGAAAGAATTTAAATTAGCAATTAACAAAGTACTTCCAGTTCAATAAAACATTTCCTGAGTACCTAAAAGAACTTTGACAGATTTAAAGAAAGATGGTACCTCTTTCATGTTTACATGGATGGAACTGGAACATATTCTTCTTAGTAAAGTATCTCAAGAATGGAAGAAAAAGTATCCAATGTACTCAGCCCTACTATGAAACTAATTTATGGCTTTCATATGAAAACTATAACCCAGTTACAACCTAAGAATATGGGGAAGAGGGAGAGGGAGGGAAGGGGAGGAGGATGGGTGGAGGGAGGGTGATTGGTGGGATTACACCTACGGTGCATCTTACAAGGGTACATGTGAAACTTAGTAAATGTAGAATATAAATGTCTTAACACACACACAAAAAGAACTTTGACACATGCTGATGCTACAAAGATGAAACTACTAACTTTTTGCCTTTAGGGACTGTTCATTGAATATAGTATGTGTGTATATATAATAATACATATACTAAAAGATACAAGTACATAAATATTTCTGCCTTCAAGTAAGGAAATCCATTACATACCTGGTATTTTGATCACTAAAATGGAAATATATTGAAAATATAAAATGAAAATATATTCCTGGTATTTTGATCACTAAAATGGATTTCCTTACTTGAAGACAGAAATATTTATATTGTTATATCTTTTATTAGTAAGTTAAAGTTTTCTAAAACTATGGATTATTACCATAAGAGTGAATTATTATTTAAAGTATTTAAAATATCTAAACGAAGTTAATCTAATGATAAATATTGTATGTTACACATTTTTCTGTTAAAGAATAACAGAGAATAGGAAAAGGAACCACACAGTCACTAACTATTAGTTGAGCTAAACAGTTTTGTTGTTTATTTTGTGGGGTTGTATTTCTCCAGAAGCTCACAATCAACGTGGGAGGCCAATTTGTGTAGCCACGGATGATTATGAAAGTGACAGTGGAAACATGATAAGCCAAACCGTTGCCATGGCAATTGCAGGAACATCAGTCCCTCAACTAACACGGCCTGGCAGTTTCCTCCTCACGTCAACGGTAAAAACAATCCTCCTACAGAAATTTATTCTGGAAAGCCAAATATTTACAAGAATGTGGCCTTAAATAACTGAGATTATTGTGTTAGCTGATGCAAAAGTACTTTGAGTTTTACTTTATGAAAACATTAAAGTTCTCAAAATATTACCTATCACGTACCAAACTGCTTCAAAGACTATTTGAAGGTTTGTGGGATAAAACTGTCTTCTATCATTTGGAATTATGAAAATCGCCTCACTACATAGAGCTCATATTCATAATTTTTAAATTCATTTTAATTTTGTCAGCCCTAAAAAATAGTCTAGGTCACTTAGCAATTGAGAAATTTTTTTTCTCTGTGGAGGCATCTTTTCATGTTTTCACAAAGTTAATGTTAAATCTTTTTGTGTTGTCAAAAGTTAACGTACTTCTTCTGTCCTGAAGTAGGACGGACTTGGATACAGGGAAGGACCACTCTGCCGATAGAGCAAGATCAAGTTCTGAAAGTTTTAAGTGACTTTGTTTCAGAAAAATGCAGCAATTATTTATGGAAAATGCACTATTTTATACATAATAGGTATTAAAAAGAACAGACTACTGTAAAAATTTTTTAAAAGATATTATTTACCTATAAAAATTTGCCTATATTAAATGTATAGTTTCATGACTTTTAGTGTTTACAGAGTTGTGCAGACGTCACTTCAAGGTAATTTTACAACATTTCTGTCACCCTGAAAAAAAATCTTTGTGCTTACCCCAGCCGTAGACAGTGGCTAATCCGCTTTCTATCTGGACAGGCGTCCATATTCTGGACACCTCATCTTACTGTGAACAGAACGTTGCACTGTGTGGTCTTAAGTCTGGCTTCTTCACGACGCGTGGTGTTTCTGAGGTTCACATCTACCAATACTTCTTTGCTTTTTTAGTAACAGTACTCCCCTGTGTCGAGGCATCAGAATTAGTTTATCCATTTGTCCCTTGATGAGCAGTTGGCTGGTTCCCACGTCTTGCTGTCAGGAGCAACGCTGCTGAGAACGCTATGCATGAGTCTGTGAGTGCTCAGACGTCTTCTTCTCTTATGATTTGCTGCATCGTATTGGGTCTCTGCCTTTAGCATTTTGAGAAATCTCTAAACTCTTGTCTTCAACATGGCTGCGCCATTTCTCATTTGACCAGCAATGAGTAATCTCTTCTCTAAATCCTTACCAACACTTGTGCCTAAGTGTGGCTAATCAAAAATCTGTCTCTTTTGTATATATGAAGTGGTATCTCATTATGATTTTGATTAGTATTTTCCTAAGTATCTGAGGATGTTAAACATCTTTTCGTGTGCTTATTGGCACATTCTTTTGTATATCTTCTTTGGAAAAAATTCTATTAAAACCTTTTGCCATGTTAAAATGGTGTTATCTTTTTATTGAATTGAAAAAGTTTTGTATAGGCCAGGTGCATTGGCTGTCCAGGAGGCCAGGGCAGGTGGATTGCTTGAGCTCAGGTGTTCAAGACCAGCCTGAGCAAGAGTGAGACCTATCTCTACTAAAAATAGAAAAACTAGGTGGGTGTTATGGTGGTTGCCTATAGTCCCAGCTGCTTGAGATGGTGCAGCAAGAGGATCACTTGAGCCCAAGAGTCTGAGGTTGCTGTGAGCTGTGAGGATGCTCCAGCGCTCTACCCAGGGCAGCAGAATAAGACTGTTTCAAAAAAAAAAAAAAAAAAAAAAGAAGAAAAAATATTTTATATATTCTGGATATAAATCCCTTAGCAGATATGGATTCACAGGTGTTTTCTCCCTTTCTATGGATTATCTTTTATTTATATTTTTGGAGGCAATCTTGGTCTATTGCCCTGGGTGGAGTGCAGTGGTGTCACTGTAGCCCACTGTAACCTCAAACTCCTGGGCTTAAGAGATCCTCCTGCCTCAGCCTCCTGAGTAGCTGGGACTATAGGCACTTGCTGTGACACCCAGCTAGTTTTTCTATTTTTGGTAGAGCTGGGGTCTCACTCTTGCTCAGACTGGTCTTGAACTCCTGAGTTGAAGCGATCCACCTGCGGTGGCTCCCAGAGTGCTAGGGGCCGAACAGTGGGAGCCACTGCACACCAGACTTCTCTACCTTTTTTGATGATGTCATCTGCAGTAGAGAAGTTTTAATTTTGATAAATTTTAGTTCAGTTTTTTTATTACTTGTACTTTTGGTGATGTACATACAGCTAGAAGAATATATAATGAAGTGCATGTACAGTGTGTAATGATAAGAGAAACAGCAGTACACTCGCTGCCCACTGTAGGTCAAACATTGCAAATACCTTCGAAGTTACCAATCTGCCCTCAATCCCTCCTCTCCCTCTCCTCAATTTTATTGAACTTTTAATGTTTTAAAACTTCTCTTTTGTCAGATACACTACATGTGAAAAAGTACAGAAAACATAAATGAAAAAGTTTTCGAAACTTTTGAAAATAAACACCTTTGTAATTACCACTCAGGACAGAAAACAGAACATGGACTGCCCTCCAGAAATCCAGACCATGCTTTCCCAGCCACAGCTGACTCCTCAGTGTCTTCACTAATGAAGCAGTTGCTTAATTTTGTAGATAGTGTTCCCATCAAAGTTTGTGTCACTAAACAGTAGTTTAGTTTTACATTATGTTTTTAGTATTCATTCATTCTGTGAACTATAGCTTCAATTCACTGATTTTCTTTAGTGTGTGATACCCCGTTATCTGACTGCAGATCAGTTTATCCCTTCTGTTGATAGATGTAAGAGTAGTTACTCATCTTTATTAATAGCCATCCCGTAGGGTCTCCTGCGTATGTGTGTTATAGGCAGGTATGCACTTTTTTTTTTTTTTTTTGCAGTTTTTGGCTGGGGCTGGGTTTGAACCTGCCACCTCCGGCATTTGGGGCCAGCGCCCTACTCCTTTGAGCCACAGGTACCACTGAAGGTATGCACTTTTATTTAGGATATTTTATTTAGGATATTTTCAAGAAGTAGAATTTGGTGGGTCACAGTGTGTGCACCCACATAATGGCCAGCTGCTTTCCAAAGAGTTTGCCGTAATTTTCTCTGGTGCCTTCAATACGAGAGTTCCCCTTCCTTCACATGTTCAGCAATACTTAGAATTGTGAGATATTTAAATATTTGCCAGTCTGGTCACTTAACGTTTTATCTCATTTTAGCTTTCATTTCCCTGATGGTTTATGAGGGTGTGCAGTTTTTCATATGTATGTTGGCCATTTGGATTTTCTCTTTTGAAGTGGATATAGAGTTTTTTGCCCACTTTACATCTGGCTGGCTGCCTTTGTTTAATGATTTCTAGGACTTGATATGTTCTAGATCAAGTCCATTGTCAGTTGTAAGTGGTTCGGTTATTCTCTGTGGCTTGCTGTTTTACACATTTAATGATGAACTTGGTAATTAGAATGCCTCATTTTTAAAATACTTAAATTTGTCAATCTTTTTTTTCTACACTTAATGTTTTCTATATCATGCTTAAGAAATTTTTTCCTATTTCAATATTTTGAAGGTATTCCACTACGTCATATTTTAAATGCTTTCTTGTTCTTTTTACATTTGATCTTAAAATCTACCTGGAATTGATTTTTTTTTTTAATGTACGGTGTAATTTAGGAGTCCAAGTTAATTAATTCATTTTTTTATTTTGTATATTATAGCAATTTGTCTTAGCATTTTTTTTTTTTTAGACAGAGCCTCAAGCTGTCCCCCTGGGTAGAGTGCTGTTGCATCACAGCTCACAGCAACCTCCAACTCCTGGGCTTAAGCGATTCTCTTGCCTCAGCCTCCCAAGTATCTGGGACCACAGGCGCCTGCCACAATGCCCGGCTATTTTTGGTTGCAGTTGTCATTGCTGTTTGGCAGGTCTGGGCTGGATTCGAACCCACCAGCTCTGGTGTATATGGCTGGCGCCTTAGCCACTTGAGCCACAGGCGCCGAGCCTCAGCATCATTTTTTAAAAGAGTATTTTTCCTACTGCTAAAAAGTATTGCATTTATATGATCTAATACATAGAGAAAGTCCTTATACATTTTTAAACATTTTCTTGGCTAATTCTTGGCCCTTGGTATGTCTACACAAATTTATAAATCGGCTTGCAAAGTTTCACTGAAATAAATAGAACAAACAAAAACCAAAGAACCCATTGGGATTTGGTTGAGATAGTATTGAATTGTAGATCATTTGGGGGGAAAATTGATATTTGTACGCTATTGAATCTCTTAACTTTTGAACACAATGGATTTCCCATTGTTTAGGCTGCTTTCAATGCCTGTGAATACCTAAACTTTTATAATTTCCATCAAAGAGCCCTGCTGTATCTTTTGTGGATTTATTATTGGTCCTTGATTTTTATTAATGTTCTTACAAATGACATATTTTTCAAAAATCTGTTTCCTAACTATTGATTGTTTTTATTTGGAAATAGAATTTATTTTTGTACAATGACTTTTATTTCCAGAAGTTTTTGTTTTCTTTTTTGAGACAGAGTCTCAAGCTGTCGCCCTGGGTAGAGTGCTGTGGCATCACAGCTCACAGCAACCTCCAACTCCTGGGCTCAAGCGAGTCTCCTGCTTCTGCCTCCCAAGTAGCTGTGACTACAGGCGCCCACCACAACACCCAAATATTTTTTGGTTGCAGCCGTCGTTGTTTGGCAGGCCTGGGCTGGATTCGAATCAGCCAGCTCAGGTGTATGCGGCTGGCGCCGTAGCCGTTTGAGCCACAGGCGCCGAGCCTCCAGAAGTATTGTTAAACTAGCTGAGCACAATGGCTCACACCTGTAATCCCAGCACATTGGTAGGCTAAGGTGGGAGGATCACTTGTGGGCAGCCTAGGAGTTCAAGACCAGCCTTTGCAACATCTCTACAAAAAAAAATGTAAAACTGGGTGGCGCCTGTGGCTCAAGGAGTAGAGTGCCAGCCCCATATATCAGAGGTGGCAGGTTCAAACCTGGCCCTGGCCAAAAACTGCAAAAAAAAAGAAAAAAAATTTTTTTTTAAACTTAGCTTTATTTGGTGGCATGTACCCATATTCCCAGCTGCTTGGGAGGCTAAAGAGGATTGCTTGAACACAGGAGTTCAAGGTTGCAGTGAGCTATGATGGTACCCCTGTACTCACTCTAGCCTGAATGACAAAGTGAGACTCTGTCTCTTTAAGAAAAAAGAGAGAGAGAGAGGCTTAGGTGGAGGTTCATGAGTTCAAATCCTAGCACTCTGGAAGGCCGAGGCCAGCCTGAGACTCTACTAAAACTAGAAAAAGTAGGCAGGTGCAGTAGCAGGTGTGTAGTCCCAGCTACTCAGGTGGCTGAGGCAGGAAGATGGCTTGAACCCAGGACTCTGAAGTTGCTATGAGCTAGGCTGGTGGCACAGCACTCTAGCCTGGGCAGCAGATTTAGTCTCTGTCTCAAAATTTAATAACACATCTTTAGATTCTTTTTATATACACAATCATGTAATCTGTGAGGAATAAAAACATAGTTTCTTCTTTGCAATTTTTTTCATTATTTACTGTATTGACTAGGACTTTCAGTACAATGTTGAGAAGTGGTCACAATTGTTTTTAAGGGTAAAGATTTCAACATTTCATTCTTAAATATATGTTTTGTTTTTATTTTTTTAACCATTTGCTCTTTTATATTATGAAAATCTTATGTTTCTAGTTTACTAAGAGTTTTATTTTTTAATTATGAATCGTAGAATTTTTTTTTTTTTTGCAGTTTTTGGCTGGGGCTGGGTTTGAACCCGCCACCTCTGGCATATGGGACCTGTGCCCTACTCCTTTGAGCCACAGGTGCTGCCCAAATTGTTAAATTTTTATTGAATGCTTTTCCTGTATCCATTGAGAAGACCATATTATTTTGTTTCTTAATCTTTTCTTGTTGATTTAAATAGATTTTCTAGTGTTAAGCCAATATTGAAATCTTGTTGGATTTGGTTTGCTAATATTTTGTTTAAGATTTGGGTATTTATAATCATAAGCGAGATAGCGTATAATTTTTCTGTCTCATACTCTTTTCTGGTTTTGGAATCAAGGTTAGACTAGCCAATTAAAATGAGCTACAGAGTTTTTTCTTTTATTCTTTTCTATGCAAGTACTTTTTAAGATTGGAATTATTTTTTCTTGGAATATTTAGAGAATCTGTGGGTGAAGCCATCTGTGCCTGAAGTTCTTTTTGTTGTTGTTGTTGTTTTCAAGAAGAGATGGAATTGTCTGTTTTAAGAGATAAGATGTTGAACACCCTGTGACCCAGGCTAGAGTGCAGTGGGAAAAATCAAAGCTCACAGCAACCTCATACTCCTGGGCACAAGTGATCCTCAGGCTTCAACCTCCCAAGTAGCTGGGACAACAAACAGCCACTTTTTTTTTTTTTTTTTTTTTTTTTTGAGACAATCACACGCTGTCACCCAGGGTAGAGTGCTGTGATGTTATAGCTCATAGCACCCTCAAACTCTTGGGCTCAAGTGATCATCTTGCCTCACCCTCCTGAATAGCTGGGACTACAGGCGTCCTCCGCAAAACCCAGCTACTTTTTCTATTTTTAGTAGAGATGGATGGAGTCTTGCTCTTGTTCAGAACTGGTCTCGAACTCCTGAGCTCAGGTGATCCAACTGCCTCAGCCTCCCAGAGTGCTAGTGTTAAACCACTGTGCCCAGACTGCCACTGTTTTTTTTTAAGTTTTAAAGTTACTGACAATTTCTTCCATTGCTATAGACTGTTCAAGCCTTCTATTTCTTCTTACACTGATTTTTGTAAATTTTATTCTAGTAGAAATTTATTCTGTTTCTTGGCATATAAAGTTCTATTGTATGCTGTATCTATTTATTTATTTGTTAGAGAGAAGCTCTTGCTTGTCACCGTGAGCTGGAATGCCATGGCACCATCATAGCTCACTGTAACCTTGAACTCCTGGGCTTGAGCTCTTCTGCCTCAGCCTCCCAAGCAGCTTAGAACAACAGGTGCACATCATCACACCCAGCCAATTTAAAAAAAAAAAAATTATTTTCATGGGGACAGGGGTCTCACTATGTTGACCAGGCTCATCCTGAGCTCCTGGTCTCAAGTGATCCTCCTGCCTCAGCATCCCAGGTTAGATATGAGCCACTGCACCAGCATTGTATGATCCTTTTAATGTCTCGTAGAGGTTTTAGAGTCGATATAAACTTCTTTATTCCTGTGACTGGCTTCTTGTACTTTTGCTTAACTTAATCTGTCTCATCAGGAATTTGAAATATATAGTTAGTCTTTATAAAGAACCAATCTGGGGGCACTGTTGATCCTCATTTTTGACTGTCGTTCTTGAGTGCGTTCTCTTCTCTGAGTTTACCTTGATGTTCTATTTCTAACTTCTCGACAGGGATGCTTAACTCTAATTTTTATCCTGACTTTTTTGACATGTATTCTCAGCCTATACATTTTTCTTTACTTACTGTTTTAGTTAAATGTTCAGTTTCTGTGTAGCATTTTCAAGATTGCTAAAGTTTGTGATTCCTTCATAGACCTATTTAAGTTGTTTTTATTTTAATTTAACAGTCATGAAACTTTCTAGTTATCTTTTTGTTTCTGAAGTTGTTTCTAATTTTCACAATCCGAGAATGTAACTCTTTTTGAGTTTGTTAAATTCATTGCTCCTGGTTTTATGGTTTAAGATACAGTCAGTTTTTGTAAATAGCTAGTGTATTTAAATGACTATTCTTTGTCGGCTACAGTGCTCTGTTTTGTCCGTTATTCCCATCGTTTAAATCTTTTTGGTCTTTTCTGAGTTGTCTGCTGATTTGGATAGACCCACTATCATGTGGTTTTGTCATTTTTCCTTGTTTACCTGATTTCTGTTTCTTTTGAGGGCTGATCATGAAGTATTTAACACTTTAAAATTCTTACAATTGTTTTTATTGTTTTGGTGGATCGCACTTTTATCAACTGGAACTATAAAGGTTTTTAAAAAAGTATTCTAGGTTTCTTTTGCCTAGTATATATCTTAATACATTGCATAACTTTTTCATCCTTTAACTTTCGATATTTTTGTATCCTTATGTTTTAGGTATGTCTTTTATAAACAGCACATAGAGTTTATCTTGTGTCTTAAAATCTGGTCTGTGAATCTTCTTTCACTAAAGTTTTTAATTCATTCATTTTGGTATAATTAAATATGATACATTTAACATTCTATGTTTTGAAAATGGTCTCACCTATTACGTGAGGTTTTTTTTCTTTCTCATTTATTGACTACTTTTGAATCATCTTTCCCCCATTCCACTCCCACGCACACTTTAGGAATTATAAATTCTGTTTCTGTCATTTTTATGATTTTATTAGAAATCACAGTATTCATCCTCAAATTACTCAGTCTAATGTTAATCAGTATCCTTACTCTCACCTTGGTTAATAGAAGGATCTTAGAACAGATTGACTCTATTTACCTCTCTCCCAACTTAAATACTATTTTTGCGCATTCCTAATTTTGTAGATATTTAAAACTCACAAGGTATATGACTGCAATTATGATTATGGTGGCTATAGGATCAATTACCATTTAGATTTGTTCATGTGGTTATGATTATGATGGCAACATAGGATCAGTTACCATTTAGATTTTTCATGTGGTTATGATTTTGATGGCTGTAGGATCAATTACCATTTAGAGTTCTTCATGCGGTTATGATTTTGATGGCTGTAGGATCAGTTACCATTTAGATTTCTTCATGTGATTATGATTATGGCGGCTATAGGATCAGTTACCATTTAGAGTTCTTCATGTGGTTATGATTTTGATGGCTGTAGGATCAGTTACCATTTAGATTTCTTCATGTGATTATGATTATGGCGGCTATAGGATCAGTTACCATTTAGATTTCTTCATGTGATTATGATTATGGCAGCTATAGGATCAGTTACCATTTAGAGTTCTTCATGTGGTTATGATTTTGATGGCTGTAGGATCAGTTACCATTTAGATTTCTTCATGTGGTTATGATTATGGCGGCTATAGGATCAGTTACCATTTAGATTTCTTCATGTGATTATGATTATGGCAGCTATAGGATCAGTTACCATTTAGAGTTCTTCATGTGATTATGATTATGGCGGCTATAGGATCAGTTACCATTTAGATTTCTTCATGTGATTATGATTATGGCGGCTATAGGATCAGTTGCCATTTAGATTTCTTCATGTGATTATGATTATGGCAGCTATAGGATCAGTTACCATTTAGATTTGTTCATGTGGTTATGATTATGGCGGCTATAGGATCAGTTACCATTTAGATTTCTTCATGTGGTTATGATTATGATGGCTGTAGGATCAGTTATCATTTAGATTTGTTCATGTGGTTATGATTATGACTGCTGCGTAGGATCAGTTACCAATTTCTTCATGTGGTTATAATTATGATGGCTATAGGATCAGTTATCATTTAGATTTGTTCATGTGGTTATGATTATGACAGCTACTAGGATCATTTACCATTTAGGTTTTTTCATGTGGTTATGATTATGACAGCTACGTAGGATCCGTTACCAATTTCTTCATGTGGTTATGATTATGACAGCTACATAGGATCAGTTGCCATTTAGATTTGTTCATGTGTTCATCACTTTTTTTGCTCTTCATTCTTTTCCTGAATTTCTTACCTTGTATGTGAAATCATTTTTCTTCTTTTTTGTGGCTTATGGTTTATTATTTTTACAATGTAAGGTAAAAGAAATATATTCTTTAGACTTTACTGTGGATTTGCATGTGATAAACTCCATGTTAAAAAATTATTTTCATTTGAATTTTATGCTTTAGATTTTTTTAAAGTAGAATCTGAGTTTTCTGTTTTCTCTCAGCACCTCAAGAATGTTGTTTCACTGTCATCTGATTTTCATTGTGGCTTTTGATAAGTCAACTGTAATCTGTTACTTCCTTGAAGATTATGGGGTTTTATTCCTTGCTTGTTTATGATATTATCTTTAGGATTGGCTTCCTGAGATTTTATTCTGCTGAATCTAGTTTTGAATTTCTTCCTATTTATTGTACTTTGTATTTTTGTGCTTCTTAAATCTGTGATTCAGCATCTGTTTTCAGTCCTATAAAACCCTCATCCCTTCTCCTCTGCCCCACTCTGTCTCTCTTTTTATATTCTGGTTAAACATATGTTAGTTCCTTTTATTACATCTTCTATCTCTCTGTCCTTCTTAGTATGTCATCTTTTTGTAAACCTTGCTTCGTGCTGGATTATTTCTTTTGATCTGTCTTCTAGTTTACTAAGTCTTTCCTTAATTGTACCTGATAGTATATTAAACCAAAACATTGAGTTCTTAATTTGGTTATTGGGTAATTTTTTTTTTTTTTCAGATTCCTAAATTCTATTTGTTTCTTCTGGTTTTT
The DNA here is from genome assembly GCA_963574355.1 of Loris lydekkerianus. Taxonomy (NCBI): domain Eukaryota; kingdom Metazoa; phylum Chordata; class Mammalia; order Primates; family Lorisidae; genus Loris; species Loris lydekkerianus. The sequence continues at coordinate 10,237 of CAUYPK010053692.1, read as the reverse complement.
TTTTTTTTTAAAACCTTTCTCTTTTTTCTTTTTAAAAAAACTTTCTCTTTATACTTTTTTTTTTCTTTTTGAGACAGAGTCTCACTTTGTCACCCTTGGTAGAGTGCTGTGGCATCATAGCTCATAGCAACCTCCAAATCTCGGGCTTAAGTGATCCTCTTGCCTCAGGCTCCCGAGTAACTGGGACTGCAGGCACCTGCCACAAGCCCAGCAGATCTCACTCTTCCTCAGGCTGGTCTCAAATTTCTTGGCTCAAGCAATCTGCCTCCCTCAGCCTCCCAGAGTAGATGACAGGCATGGGGGCTGCCACGCCCAGCCTTCTCTTTATACTTAAAAAGTTTATTCATTTTTAGGAGAATGTTGGTTTAAATTACTTAGTTCAGCATTACCCAAAACAGAAGTCTCCCTCCTTCCTTTTTAAAATAGTTTTGCCATCAGTATATATTATTCTAAACAATATTCTACCTATTTTAACCTTCTGATGAATATATACTGTACATATTTATGACTTGATTTTTTTGTGTATGCTTGTAAGAGTCATTCGTATTGATATGGATATAGCTAAAGTCTGTAATGCCATAGAAATCTGTTATATGAAAATATTCTACATTATACATTCGTTCTCCTCTGAGGAAGTTTGCGTTGTTTGTAGTTTTGGGCTATTACAAACAAAGGTCCTTGTACATCACTTTGTAGAAGAGGCTCCCTGGGTTTACACACAGGAGTGCAGTCTCTGGTCACAGGAATGCTCAGGCTTTTCAGTTTTATGCGGTTCAGTTATTTTCCAAGGAGACTGTACCAGCTTACACTCCCACCAGCAGTGAATAAATGTCTGTTGATGCACGTTCCTGCTCCTGATATTCTGTGCATTTTGGAGCTGATTTATAAGAAGCAGAAAGATGGAAAGTTGAAGTGGTAGTTGTGGGGATCAAATGGAGATTTGGGGAGTACATGCCATGATGGACTGCGAGGGTGAGTGTGGTAATTAGGAGAGTTAGTCGAGAAACAGAGCACGCAGGATGTACAAGAATCAAAGGCACGGACGTTGGTGGACACGCACAGGCACCCTCACTGTCTCTGTTGGTTCTTCAAGAATATTTTGGCTATTCCTAAATTTGAAAATCAATTCACTAAACTTGCAGGAAACTTTGGCTGGGATTTTGATTAGAAATCAAATGTAATGATCCCAGAGAGTAATTTAGGAACAAAGTGATATCGTCATGAAAATCACTCCATCTTTTTCATGTTCGAGTTTCTTCCTAATGTATTGCTGTGCTTTTGGCAGTTTATGTGGGAATATAAGAGATTTGCCTGTTGGCCAAGTGGAAAATAATTTTTTAATTCTATTTCTAAAATTCAGTTACTTGAAAATAGTGTCAGTGCTATGTATTTATGCTTTTCTGAAAGTTGTTATTAAAAGTGTCTGCTTTTAAAATTAAGGTATTTTCCTTATGAGAAAGATTGTTGATCTGGGGATGATGTTCAGAAGTATTTGTGCCCGTGTCAGAGGGGGTACAGCCCAGTGGCTACGCACGTCTGCATAGGAGAATTCGTGTGTGTCCATCCAGGAGGGGCAGCAACATGGTCAGTCAAGAGTGTGTTCTCTGCAGGAGCTGGTGCCATAATCAGGCTCTGATGTTTAATAGAGACTGAAGATTAGAAATAGCATTTCAGCCTTTTATGCTGTAAGAAAAAATAGCTTTTTACTTGTATGTGGCCTCTGACTTTTCCTTTTCACGTCAACGGTCCATGATCAGAAACAGTAGTCCTCTAAGTCTGATAAGCATTACTGTGCAACTGTTTTCTATTCTTACCCCAACCTCATTTGCTGTGAGTCAGTTACTTTTTCCCTTTATTTCCATAATATTTAATATTCTGTGATAGACACTGTTTAGTTTTTAATGGCTTTCTAGTTAGGTTTCCTATCAACATTTATTTATCCTCTGCTAGCAGCCCTGACCAGGAAACGTTCATTGACTTCACACCCTCGGTACGGTTCTATATGACTAGTTTACACAAGTCTTATCTACATCAAGCAGCTCTTTTTAAATATGTTATTTTTAAGCAATTTTTATTGTATTGTTGTCAGGAGAAAGCAGTTGAAACCCAGAAAACAAGAGATGGTCTTGGGTCACTCTGTCTCCTTCTCCTGCCCTTTGTTTTCAGGGTGGCAGGCAGCACACTACCTTTTCTGCAGAATCAAGTCGGAGCCTTTTGATCTGTTTGCTTTGGGTTCTCAAAAATGCAGATGAAACAGTTCTACAAAAGTGGTTCATGGATCTCTCAGTCCTGCAGTTAAACCGACTATTAGACCTGCTTTATCTCTGCGTATCTTGCTTCGAGTACAAAGTAAGTGGTGGTCACAGCGTTGCACAGTGTAGGACAGGGAGAACACGTCCTTAACAACGCTCCTTTCTGATGTTTAAATTTTAGGGGAAAAAAGTGTTTGAAAGAATGAATAGTTTGACCTTTAAGAAATCAAAAGACATGAGAGCAAAACTCGAAGAAGCGATTCTGGGGAGCATCGGGGCCAGGCAAGAGATGGTGCGCAGAAGCCGAGGACAGCTCGGTACGTACACAGTGACTACTCCTCCTGGTGAGGACATTTTCAGTGTCCTTGAATCATATATTATAATGATCTTTGTTGCTAGTCTTTAGTGACAATTGTATACTTCTACCAAGTGTTTTAAATATAGCTGTGAATTAACTTGAACAATCCTCTCTCTTCAGGAATGCAGGTTATTATAGGATTCTGATTTCAGAGGGGTGAATGTACTTCTCCTCTGAGACCTGCTAGATAGTCTCAGTTTCTGCCTCTTGCCCTTCTGTGATGATTAGAGCATTCATACCCCTTTAGTGTTGGGTGTGGTGGCTCATTACCTGTAATCCCAGCACTTTGGAAGGCTGAGGAGGGAGGATCATTTGAGGCAAGTAGTTTGAGACCAGCCTGGGCAACATAGAAAGATCCCATCTCTATAAAAAGTTTAAAAATTAGCCAAGATGAGCGGTGCCTGTGGCTCAGTGAGTAGGGTAAAAATGCAGCCCCATATCCGGAGGGTGGCGGGTTCGAACCCAGCCCCAGCCAAACGGCAACAACAACAACAACAAAATTAGCCAAGCTTGATGGCATGTACCTTAGTCCCGGTTACTGGGAAGGCGTAAGTGGGAGGATTGCATTAGTCGATCCTGTAGCCATGATGAAGATTTTAAAGGAAATCAATGTTATAACATTTGTATAATTAAAAGAGTATTGTTTTAAAAAAAAATTTTTTCATGCAGAAAATACATTGTTTCTTCTGTAACTATTGTGAAAACTGTTAATAAAAAAGCATATTTTCAGGTTTTTCTGCTTGTACTGCAGATAAAATGGCTATGTACAAAATTAATGTGCAGTATTTCTCGTATATTTGCAAATATACATACATGTGGTCCAGCTAAAATAATATTTTAAACTTGGTTTTGAAATCTGTTTCACAGAGAGGAGCCCGTCTGGAAGTGCCTTTGGAAGTCAAGAAAATCTGAGATGGAGAAAAGACATGACTCACTGGCGTCAGAACACAGAGAAATTTGACAAGTAAGATAGCCCTTTCCTCTTCCGTCACTGATAGGCTTGTGGGATTTTAAATGCAAGAGGAAAATGATTAATTTTAGTTTTATTTTATATTTATTAAGCATTTAAATCTAAGAAGACTAAGAACTTTTCATTTGGCATATTAAAGCAAAATGTTATATTTTAAACCCCATGTTCTCTAACACATCCTCTTGGAAAATGTATTTAGCAACTATTTCCTTAACACATTTTAGGTGTCACATTGAACTAAATATTTCAAGTATCACCAAGAAGTAGACAGCACAGGTCTTCTCTTTCTAGCACAAAGGCAGACTGGGTGCCTTGACCTGCCCTGCTGCCAGCACAGCAGCAAAGGCCCTTACATGAGTCCGCCCTGCTCCCCCGCCAGGCGGCTGCAGGCTGCAAGGGCACCTACGTGAGTCCGCCCTGCTCCCCCGCCAGGCGGCTGCAGGCAGACTTTCCAGGCTTAGAGGTTGGCATTCTGTTGAGAGGTTAAAATTTTTCTCTTGAGAATTTATAATTACAAGTTAGCTTTCAAGGTTTTTGACTGGCCCAAAAGACTTTGAGGATAAGATGACCAACTCATTCAGGTCTGCCTAGGACCCTCCCAGTTTTGGCACTGACTGCTCCACATCCCAGGACGCCCCTCAGTCCCGTTCTAGGGCAAGTGAAGATGGTTGGTCACCTTGAGAAACACCTTCAGACCAAGTCTCAAAAGACTCTTATGAATAAACTCTCACAAAACACAAGAAACAAGACCCTGTGACAGCCAGCATAGAAAGAACGGCAGTCTCCATGTCACATATAAGAGCTTAGAATAATCAGATACTGAGTGCAGTATAAATTTTAAAATTCCTCAATCAGGAGCTTTGAATGTGTGCTTTCTTCTCTTCTGTCTGTCTGTCCAAGTCTGTTTCTCTGTTTTTCTGCATGTTTTTTTGCAATCAGAGCAGCCAGGTATCACGTTACCAGAACATCGCTTCATGTTCACACTGTGAGACGTGGACTCTCAATTTAGTAGATTGCTCTGTTTTAAGGAGGGCTTTTTTGGTGTTTTACTGATTTTCTTGTTGTTCACTGTCTCTTTATTGTTATGTTTCTTTATAAAATCTCACTGGGAATTTTAAGTTTGAACATTATTTTCTTTTCCAATTTAATTCTGATAACTGTGTTCTGAACTCCTCTGGGCACTTTTGTAAAGCGTGGATTTAAGAAGTATTCTCCTTAGTGCAGTAATGGAGACTCATAGACTTGCAATTCTAAGAACTTTGGAAAGTTAGCATTAAACGTACCCTGGTCCTTTCCATTTGATTTATGTGTTTTGTCCACCTGGATGTGATACGTCGTTTCTATGTGTCTGTTGCCATAAAGCAAAATGTCTAATCATGTGTAGTTATTCTCGAATTTTTTATTTTCATTAAATGATATTTTTGTAAATATAGTATTCAAGTAAGTCACTTTAAAGCATCCCATTGGTTTTTACTTTTTCTTCTATTATTTTTTTTCTAGCTTTATTGAGGTATAACTGACAAAATTGTGTATATTTGCAGTATACAGTGTGACCTTTGACATGTGTATAATGGTGAAATGATTATGCACATAACATTATACACCTGTGTGTATAATGGTGAAATGATTACACACATAACATTATACACCTGTGTGTATAATGGTGAAATGATTACACACATAACATTATACACATGTGTGTATAATGGTGAAATGATTACACACATAACATTATACACATGTGTATAATGGTGAAATGATTACACACATAACATTATACACATGTGTGTATAATGGTGAAATGATTACACACATAACATTATACACATGTGTGTATAATGGTGAAATGATTATACACATAACATTATACACATGTGTATAATGGTGAAATGATTACACACATAACATTATACACATGTGTATAATGGTGAAATGATTACACACATAACATTATACACGTGTGTATAATGGTGAAATGATTACACATATAACATTACACACCTGTGTGTATATACACATAACACTATACACATGTGTGTATAATGATGAAATGATTATACACATAACATTATACACCTGTGTGTATAATGGTGACATGATTACACACATAACATTATACACCTGTGTGTATAATGGTGAAATGATTACCATACTCAAACTCATGAACCTACCCGTCACCTTACACAGTTACTCTCTTTCCACACCATTTTGTTTACAATGACTGCTTTCATCCAAATTCACTCAAGAGTTATATTATCATCTGAACATATTTACATCAAAAATTTGGAGGAGGGCAGCGCCTGTGACTCAAGGGACTAGGGTGCCAGCCCTATATGCCAGAGGTGGCAGGTTCAAACCCAGCCCCGGCCAAAAAAAAAAAAAAATTTTTTTTTGGAGGGAATTAGATGAAACCTTAGAAAAAAATAAGTACTTTTATCCTGAATAAATACATTGCAAATCTTTGTAATAGTAAGAGGACTACTAAATTTGTAATAGTAAGAGGAATGTTGCTTTACACCAACCAGTTCTAAAAATACAAGCTAATACAGCGCCACCTAGTGTCGGTGCAGTTTAGAATAAAACTGTGTTAGCTGCAGTTAACCATGACAGCTAAAACACAAACTTTATGCTTTCAGTGGCACTGTGCTTCTGTAATGGGTAGGAAAATGTGTATGGGCATGGTTAACAAAATGTACAATATAAAAATAATTAATAGATAAAATGTTGCCCTTTTGGTGGCACTTGTAGTTCAAGCGGCTAAGGCACAAGCCACATAACACCAGAGCTGGCAGGTTCCAATCCGGCCCGGGCCTGCCAAACCATGACAACTACAGCCAAAAAGTAACCGGGCGTTGTGGCGGGAGCCTGTAATCCCAGCTAATTGGGAGCCTGAGGCAAGAGAATTACTTAAGCCCAGGAGTTGGAGGTTGTGAGTTGTGACACCACAGCACTCTATCCAGGGTAGAGCTTGAGGCTGTGTCCCAAAAAAAAAAGAAAAAAAAAATTGTCTTTTCAAAAAATTCTTTCATAACTTTTTGTTCAGGCAAATATTGAATATGATTTCAAGCTTTTCATGTCTATGCTTAAGTCTTTTTAGAATTGTGGCTCTAAAAAGGTAAATACAATTTCTTATAATATTTTGTGTTAGGTCAAGAGCGGAGATTGAGCATGAAGCGTTGATTGACGGAAACCTGGCTACTGAAGCAAACCTAATCATTTTGGATACATTAGAGATTGTTGTTCAGGTAAGAACACAAAGGAAAAAAATTTAAAACAGACATTTGGTAAATTGGGGTTGGGCATAAAGTATTTATTGAGTCATATAGTTATATTTAAATATCAACAGTCCCTGGAAGTTTAGTTCCAAGCATTCCGAGACTCTCTAAATGCCCACAGCTTCAATTTCTTTGAGGATAATTACAAAATCTGTGTCTCTTTGTCTCTTCCTCAAGGCCTACTCTTGCATTTCCAGACGTCCTCTGAGTGTTGATAGTTGAATATCCCACCAGCACAGTATATTCAGCTTGTATGTATAGACATAGCTACGTAGGGATACACTGAGGTTGTTCATTGTCTTCTGTATGCTCTATATGCTACAGCAGTGTTTTAAGTTCTTTATCGGTAGTCATTTATGTCATTTGGCCCTAACGGTAGCCTTCTAGTCAGTATTATTGTCAGTAACAATAGTCATGGCTCGGCGCCTGGGCTCAAGCGGTAAGGCGCCAGCCACAATACACCTGAGCTGGCGAGTTTGAATCCCGGGCCCGCCAAACAACAATGACGGCTGCAACAAAAAATAGCCAGATGTTGTAGTGGGTGTCTGTAGTCCCAGCTACTTGGGAGGCGGAGGTAAGAGAATCACTTGAGCCCAGGAGTTTGGAGGTTGCTGTGAGCTGTGATGCCACGGCACGCTACCCAGGGCAACAGCTTGAGGCTCTGTCTCAAAAAAAAAGTTTAAACAATAGTCGTAACTGACATTTATTTAGTTTTTCCTGTGTCAGACACTGTCCTAAGCACTTTACAAATGTTAACTCGTTGGATCCTCATAAGAAACTGGTGCAGTTGAAACCGTCAGTATCCCCAGTGTGTATCTGAGAACACTCAGGCCCAGACGTCAATTGCCTGTGGTGACACAGCTGAGCGCAAGAGCCAGGATTTAACAATCGCAAGGTCTCCCAGTTGTTTGGTGAATATGTCTCCATTTCTTCATTCCCGTCGCTCTCTGCCAGGCTCTTATTTCAGAACTGTTACGGTGGCCACGCGCTTCACAAGCATCTGCGTTCTTCCCTTTGTTATCCGTTCTGTACGTTTTCTGAAGATTATTCTTACATAATTTTAATAATTTACCCCAATTAAAATTTTTTAAATTTTAGTATTTTTTGATTGCCTAAAGAAAAAAATAGGAAACTCTTAGACTTAGAAGGCTCTTTGTATCTGGTACTCTATTAGTTGGTATTGGTCTAAGCTGGAAGGATAATCAAAAGAAACAGTGAGTCGCAGGCCCTATCCACGGTAGCTGCTTGGCTCACTTCCTGCCCGTGTTCCAGTCGGTGGGAATAAAGAAGGTCAGGCACACAGCATGCTTGTTCTTTAAGGGCGTGACTCAGGTTGTTCACATCTCTCTCTAACTGGCTCAGCTAAAGTCCCCAGCTAAAATCTAGGATTTTAGTTGTGGGTTTTTTGAGACAGAGTCTCATTATGTTGCTCTGGGTAGAGTGCCATGGCGTCACAGCTCACAGCAACCTCAAACTCTTGGGCTTAATCGATTCTCTTGCCTCAACCTCCCAAGTAGCGGGGACTATAGGAGCCTGCCACAACGCCCAGCTATTTTTTGTTGCAGTTGTCATTGTTGTTTAGCAGGCCCAGGCCAGGTTAAAACCCTCCAGCTTCAGTGTATGTGGCTGGTGCCGTAACCACTGTGCTGCGGGCTCCGAGCCAGGATTTCAATTGTTAAAAGAGGTAGGAAGGAATGGTCATTTGTGTGCAACTAGCCTTCTCTGCCATTGGCATTGCTCTTGTTTTTCAGCCTTATCACTCCACTTGTTTTCTACAGGAGGCTAAAGTCAGTCCGAATTTATTTATCAGTTTTCCTAAAACATACCTTATGCTTTCATGCCATTATATCCTTGCTCCTCTTTGTTTCTCATTAAAATTCAGTCTGTTCTTTTCTCTCCTTTTCTTCTCTTATCCAAATCCAGCTCAGCTCTTTCTTTTTTTTTTTTAATTATTTTTTATTAAATCATAACTTTGTACATTGATGCATTTATGGGGTTCAGGGTATTGCTTTGATATACAATGTGAAATGCTTACATTGAACTAAGTAACACATCCATCACAATTATACTCATTTCTTAATAGTTTTGAAATGTACCATTGCATCATGCCCATTAGGTGAGGTCCCCACAAATACCCTCCTTTCCTTCCCATATCCCCCCTCCCCTCCCCTCTCTCTCCTCTTCCCTTCTACTTTCTGGACTATAGTTATGTTTTGCCATTAGTATGAGTATGTAGGTGGTTAGATATTGATTTCATAGTAGTATTGAGTACTTTGGATACTTTTCTTTCCGTTCTTGAGATACTTTACTAAGAAGAATATGTTCAGCTCCATCCAGGTAAACATAAAAGATGTGAAGTCTTCATCCTTTTATGGCTGCATAGTATTCCATGGTGTACATATACCACAATTTGTTAATCCATTTTTGGGTCACTGGACACTTTGGCTTTTTCTATGTCTTGGCTATTATGAATTGAGCTGCAATAAACATTCAGGTGCAAATGTCTTTGTTGTAAAATAATTTTTGATCATCTGGATATATACCTAGTAGAGGAATTGCAGGATTGAAGGGTAGGTCTACTTTTAATTCTTTTAGTGTTCTCCAAACTTCTTTCCAAAAAGGTCATATTAGCTTGCATTCCCACCAGCAGTGTAGCGTTCAATTCTCTCCACATCCACGCCAACATCTGTAGTTTTGGGATTTTGTGGTGTGGGCTAATCTTACTGGAGTTGGATGATATTGTTCAAGTCTCTTGCCCACATAGAAATGGTGTTATATGTTCTTTTCTTATTGATTAGTTTTACGTTCTCTGTAGATTCTAGTTATCAGACCTTTGCCAGAAGCATGACCTGCAAAAATCTTCTCCCATTCTGAAGGTTGTCTGTTTGCTTTACTTACTGTGCTCTTGGATGTGCAAAAGCTTTTTAGTTTGATCAGATCCCAGTGATGTATTTTTGGTGTTGTTTCAATTGCCCAGGGAGTCCTCCTCATAAAATATTCCCCAGGCCAGCAAATTTCTTCAAGTGTTTTCCCTGCACTCTCTTCTAGAATTTTTATAGTTTCATGTCTTAAGTTTAAATCTTTTATCCAGTGATAATCAATTTTTGCTAATGGTGAAAGGTGGGGGTCCAGTTTCAGTCTTCCACAGGTCACTAGCCAGTTCACCCAGCACCGTTTGTTAAATAGGGACTCTTTCCCCCACTGACTATTTTTGATAGGCTTGTCAAAGATCAAATGATGATAAGTAGCTGGGTTCATCTCTTGGTTCTCTATTCTGTTCCATAAATCTACCTCTCTGTTTTTGTGCCAGTACCATGCTGTTTTGATCACTATAGATTTATAGTATAGCCTGAAGTCTGGTAATGTGATACCTCCAGATTTG
>CAUYPK010053690.1:0-14280 GCA_963574355.1 Loris lydekkerianus | reverse complement strand
CTTTCATGTATACATCCACCCATCCATCCACCCGTACATCCATCTACCCTTTCATGTATACATCCACCCATCCATCCACCTGTGCATCCATCTACCCTTTCATGTATACATCCACCCATCCATCCACCTGTGCATCCATCTACCCTTTCATGTATACATCTACCCATCCATCCATCCACCTGTGCATCCATCTACCCTTTCATGTATACATCCACCCATCCATCCACCTGTGCATCCATCTACCCTTTCATGTATACATCCACCCATCCATCCACCCGTGTATCCATCTACCCTTTTATATATACATCCATCCATCCATGTGTCTAGGGTGCTGTGCAGTGAACATTTTTTCCATATTTAGACTTCAAGATACTACCTATGAAAGAATTCATTTAACATTTTTATGCTAAAATGCAAGAATTTGTTTTATTTTTTCATATAAATAGCACACACAAAGTAGTTTTCCAATTAAGTCTTAGAAAACTGAGAAAAACAATTGATCTGATTGCCTACTTAGATTCTACCAAGAATTTCAAAAGTGTAAAATGAGTTCCATCTCTGAAGGAAATTATAAATTTAATTGGTGAGACCAGAGCTACATATACTGTAAATTAAGTAGTGATATAAAATATAATAACAGAGGAAGTACTTCAGTATAATTTTGCCACATAGTGGTATAGTTTATAGTTTATATAGTTTATATACTCACACATATATGTGGATGTCTCACACATATATGTGGATATTTTAACCAGGGATGTCCTAGTTCCTTGTTATTTAGAGGATCTTGTTTGTGGATATTAAGGCCTTTCTACCTAATCATTATTATAGTTTTGCTATTTATTATAAGCTGCACATATATCACACTGATAGTAAGTTCATCATGCCGATAGAGATTATGACTTCTGTGTAAAATAAGAGCTGTAAGTATGAGGATAACATTTCTTTATTCACTGAGTATAAATGAAATTACTCTTTCATTATTGTTTCTAAGTCCCAAGTCTTATAAATTTACCTTTTAAATTGAAGATTGGTTTGAAGCCTTAACAAAATAATAAAAACAAACTCTAATGCTACCAAGAGAAATCCAGCTTAAATAGGAGTTTTACCTTTTTCTTCTTTAGCTGACTGACTTTATCAATTAATTCTTAGACTGCAGCTAATCATTTGTCTGTTTTTTATTTATTTTGCTTTTTTAACCATGTCACTTTTGACTTCCAAATCATTTTAATGAATCACAGTTGCCAGGGTATACTGCCAGCAGGTGGTCATGTCTTAAGATTGGTGAATATGATGTCAATTCTGAATGGTTATATTCTAGAAGATCATTATTGCCATGATATTTATTCAGTGTGCACTGGTTGTTTTGTTCGAGAAATTAGGTGTGAGATACTGTGGTTTATGCCTTGCAGTCCTGAAGAAGCTAGCAAATGGCTGGGGCCGGGTTTGAACCCACCACCTCCGGTATATGGGGCTGGTGCCCTACTCCTTTGAGCCACAGGCGCTGCCCGTTGCTTTACTTTTTTAATATGATTTGTATGGAACTTGATTTTAAGTTGTCATCATATTGTCTGATGGCTTCCCAAAGAGTATATTAGCTTTCTAAATTTGGTTATCATCTTTTCACCTTGTTTGTTAGTTTAAGCAGCAGAATTATGTGGTAACCTTGGCTCTTATTGCTCCCCCAGAGCACTCAACTTCAATTGATGCTTTCAGAAGATTTTCTCATTACAGAGGAAAATATGGTACATTTCCCCTGGTATTCAGATTGTCACCTTTGACTCATGACTCAAATGTTACCTTGTTTCTAGAGCTTCTCGATCTAACTTCTTGGCATTCTACATTCTTCTGGTTCTTTAGAATATATCTTAATATCCACCTCCTTCTAAACCTGTCAGTGATAAATAACCAGATAAGCTTATATGCAAATATATAAATAGGCATTCTTTTTTATTCTGTATCTCATTCATGTTGTTCTATTTAGTTTATTAATTTTATATGGGCTTGCCTGCTAGATTTAAAGCTACATAATGGCAGGAAAACCATCTAATAGCTTATAACCCTCATACGGGCATCATGTGCCCTGTGGACCCTAATTACAAGTATATTGGAGTAATTCATACCCATATTGGTGTCTTGGCAACATTCTCAATAGTAGCTGTACATACAGAGAAAAGGTGATGATGCAAGATTTACATCTGCTATCCAAAACTACTTTTTGTGTATTTTCTATAATAAAGTCATGTATTGTGTAGCTTTTTCATAAACTTTTTGATATTTTGAAGGAGATGGAAGAGTAATAAGTCCTTCGCTTCGTAGTAAATCATCATGCATCTCATCCACAACAAATGTGACAGAACTATATGGGCTGGAAATGAAAACTGCCACGAGCTCCTTATCAGCATTTGGAGATTCTTCCATTCAGACACCTTCAAAGTCCAGAATCCGGCAGGGCTGTCATAGTGCTGGCCCAAATGTATCTGGTAATGAGGGACTATGATCACAGTTCTAAAAGAGTTAAAAAAGTCAGGATTACACAGGGTTGAGAATAGCCCTAGAGTAGTGTTCTTTACTTTCAACCAATCTCTAAGGCAGGGGAAATATATTTGATACACACAGAGCATATAGTTTAGGCTAAAGGAGGAAGGAAACAAACTCAAATTTAGTAAATAATTTCAAATGTAGAGAGTTATGGAAAATTTCTAGATAAGATATTTATAGATGCCAAAGTTCTCCAAATATAAGGTGACTTTAATTTCAAGTTTTCAAAAGGTTTTTCTTAATCAAGTAATTTGTATATCATTTTTAATAGGTGATCATATTAATTTGGTGACCTCATCAATGCCATCATTTCCTATTCTCCAACGTTCTTCTGAAGAGAAAATTCTTTACTCAGACAGGTTGACCTTAGAAAGGTGAGGACGATTTATTTTATTTTATTTTTTTGACTAGGTAATACATAGACATGTGTACAAGATTTGAAAGATACAGAAGTACCATATATACTCAAGTATAAGCCAAGTTTTTTTGGCACAAAATTGTGCCGAGAAACCCAAACTCAGCACAGATTTTGTGCCAAAAAAACTCGGCTTATACTTGAGTATATATGGTATCTTTCCCTCCTCTTGTTCCTGAGCTATCTATTTTTCCTACCAAAATATAGTCGCTTTTTACCAATTTTTTATTCTTCCAGAGGTATGGTAAAGTAATTTTATATTTATATACTATAAAAGAAATTGACTATATTCTAAAAGAATACTAGAGATACTATAGCAATTCCAAAATATGACATTGATAAAAATGGATTTAGGATAGAAAAAACTTTGCAATGTAATCCGCACACAGGCTTGCTGGGCCCTATCCATTCTGATTCCCTGTTAACTTACTGGGCTCATCTCTTCACATGCTCTCATTCACTCACTCTGCTCCAGCCACACCTGCCTCCTTGCTGTTCCCTAAGCACACCTTGCATGCTTATCCTGTAGGAATTTTGTACTTGTTTCCTCTGCCTGGAATTCTGTTCCTTCTCATATCTGTAGACTCACTCCCTTATATCCTTCAGGTCTTTGCTCAAATGTCATCTCCAACATTATAGCCCCTTTCACTCTGATAGTCCCAGGCCCCTTCCCTGCTTTATTTTCTCCTTAATATTTATTAACCTATAACCTTTTAACTATTTGCTTATCATGTTTATTTTCTATTAGAATGCAAGTTCCACAAGCAGGAAAACTTGTTCGGTTCTGTATTCTTGGCACCTATAACAGAATGTGGTACAAAACAGATTCTTCATAAAAAATCTTAAAATACTGTATATACTCAAGTATAAGCTGAGTTTTTTCTGGCACAAAGTTTGTGCTGAAAAACCGAACTTGGCACAAATTTTGTGCCGGAAAAAACTCGGCTTATACTCGAGTATATACGGTAAGTGAATATATTTAGGACTTGATCCCTGTTTTTATATCTAGAAAGATATTCACAATGCAGTGGTGGATGAAAGATCCTACTTTTTTTACCCTGGTGGGGTAACCAGCAAAGAAAACATCCCAGCTGTGTATCTTTAGCTTAGCAGTATTTACCTAGCAACAAATTATAATACATCGTCTGTGTTTATAGTTAGGAAGAACATCTCTAGAGAGTCTAACATGTTGTTTTGTAGGCAAATAGCAGTATCTTTCATGACATTTCTGTAGTATTAGTGGTTTTGGAGATTATGATACTAGTTAATATTTATAACTTCATGATACCATTTTAATGTTTTGAGGGATTTTTTAGTAATTTTTGTCTTGGTCTTTAAAAGCCTGGGCAAGAACAGTATCTTAACCTTTCACTTTAATGTTGCTTGATATTAGCAGGAGCTATATTAGTAAGACAACAAGTCAGATACTTCTAGCTTCAGGCTAGTATGAAGATGGATCCTTGGTAGCTTGGGCTTCTAGAGTGGAGAAGCAAATTTTGATCAGATGAAAACTTTCTTATCAAGAAAGTCAGTACTGGAGGAACTGATTCTGCTTTTGGTTGTGAAATGATAGAATCACAAAGATTTCATAAGATTAGGTATAGTTTGACCAGAACCAGGATGTGCATCAAGAAAGTTGGGCTAGCAGCAAAGAACCAACTTAGGAATTATTTGAGAGCCACTGGGTAAAGACAGCAAGTTCCAAAGGCAGATCTATCATTCTATGCAGCTTCTTAGCCAAGAGACTGGAGGGTCAAGAATAGAATCTAGCCCTGAGGAGAAATATTTGGGGGAGCTAGGCTCTGGCTGTTCTGGGAGGTAAGGTAGGCCTGGAGTATTAGGAAGATAGCTGATCAGCACCCAGAAGAAAAACATAGTCTGATAGATGTGTCAGTGAGAGGGTAGGAGATGTGGCAACTCAAGCCACGACCAACTCTCCTGGAGGGCACTGGGTGCTGTATGTTTACTTGCTTGTTTTGGTGGAGTGACAGGGATTGCTGGGGTTAAAGGATATATACAAGTGAGCCTTGGAGTTTGGATTTAGCCACTATGTTTGGAATCTGAGAAAGTGACCTTGTTTCAAGCTAACTAAAGTAGCTTATATCAGAGGGAGACCAGAGTTACTTCTTTTCTCTTCTCAGTGATGATTGACTGAAGAATTAGATGAAATAGAAGTTCAGGGTATCAGTAACTTTAACTGTGAGAAGTAGAGAAAGACTGAAGCAGGAAAAATGATATAATTTAAGTTTTTTGCTAAGTTATACAGAGATATAAACTAGAATACTTACAGTTTATTAATTTGCAATTTATAAACCAGAAGTACCAACTCTGGTAGAATAACAATGTGTAATTGTTAATGTGTTAATAATAATTAACCACATATTAGAAAGTTAAACTGTTGCCTAATATTTTTTACTTTTCCTCTTATTTTAAACCAATTTCTTCAGCATCAATATTTTTAAACATCTTATCTTTGTAAACCTTTAACTTTTTTTTCTGGGAATTATTTTTTTTTCTATTTATAAGGATGGTTCTTTTCATTTATGCTTGTGGCATTCTAGTTTATTTCTTTAAAACTTAGAGTAACATTGATTATTTCTTATAAACCTCCCTAATAAAGGTGTTCACACTCAAGAACTGTATTTGCCTTGAAAACTCCCTTTAACCTCTTAGACTAGAATCATTCAATACCTCCTGTCTGCCCAAATTATTGTACTAGTAGAATTATTAAAACTTGTGCTTATTTACTTCCCACGTAATATAACTTTTTGCAAAGAAGAAGCTTATTGTTTTAAATACACATAAAGGCATATGTATTTAAGGTTAAGCCTACCCTGTAGCACTCTAAATGTTCCTCAAAGTTCAAAATTAGTGTTGAACATGTAAACATATATACCTTATTTGGTAAGGACCACCTTACCTTTAATGGATTTCAGGATGATATATTTTTTAATCCAAGTGCACTTCTGATGACTGAATTTCTTGCTCTTTTGAAGATATCATCTGACTCAAGAGTCTAGGATTCTATGATAAATCTTTTTATATGATTTTTCTTTCATAAATTAGTTGCTCAGGCTGTCTAACATCAATGGATTGATGCCAAGGGCACTTCTCTGGCTTATGGTATGGTTCTTCTAATCATTTAAACCTGTGTCATAAAAGTTAATCACATTGGGTGTTTTCTAATATTAAGTCAATTTCATGTGACATGATGGATACTGAGATTTTTTTTTTAATACAATGAAGCCTTAGACTTAATTTTAATGATTACCTTTTTCAATATTTATTGGCTTTTTTTGTGAATGTTACAATTAAATATAGGTCACTTAATTCATGGGCGTTATACAAGGTCCAACTTATCTTTTTCTCCTAACAGAATGAGAGCACAAAGACACTAATAATAATATTTTTAATAGAAGGTAGGCTGTCGAATCAGAGCCTTACTAATTTAAAAAAACTTTTTCTAGGCAAAAGCTGACTGTATGTCCTATCATCGATGGGGAAGAACACCTTCGTTTGTTGAACTTTCAACACAATTTTATAACTCGGATCCAAAATATTTCTAATCTACAAAGGTTAATATTCTTGGATTTATATGATAACCAGATTGAAGAAATTAGTGGCCTTTCTACTCTGAGATCCCTCCGTGTCCTTCTGTTGGGGAAGAACAGGTATTCTTTGTAGAACAGTTTTTGTTTATAGCCTAATGTTATATGTAGGAGTAATGCTGAGTCCTATTGTGTGAAGATGGTAACTCAAACTTAAATAAAGCTTAAGAAACGAATCAACTGAAATGTTTGAAAGATTATTTAAATCAATTAAGATTCAGTCATAATTTGTTTCATGAGCTTTGGTATGACAATTTGTCAAACCAAATAATGTTTATTGATTGTATATTTTGCTTGCTTTGTTTTCCAGTGTCATATCTGACATAGAAGTAATTAGCAGACTTTGGCCTTAACATTTTGTTTTCTTAGGATATATTTTAAGCATGTATATTCACTTTAGGCTTGTGTGTTTGACTTGTGATTCCTCTTAGTATTTGACTTAGACACTTGATACCTTTTGATTGTCAAATCACTGATTGATTCTTTTTCAGATGATAGTTTCAGTGTGTATGTAATATTAGATCCTGTGTGAACTTCCCCAGTTCCTTTTATACAGCTATACTGTGCAGTACAGCTACACAATTCCTGACTCACTTCTTCGAGATTTATTCGCTACTCTTCATTTGCTTTTACCGGTTACCTTTTGCCATGCCTACAAAGAAGAGCTGCTTAGCAAATCCAAAAATGATTTTTATATTTTCAAATGATAAAATTTAAATATTACATTATACCCATGCTTGCTTCCCCTCTTTACTCTGTCCATCCTTCATTTGCCAAACATTTCTTGTAGGGGAGAAAAAAGTAGTATCTTTTCCTCTCCATTGCAAGGTTCATGGCTGTCTTTATATAACAAAGACAGATTAACAAGAGAAAATCATAACAAATGTATTTAATATGAGTTTTAGGTGACACAGAAACCCTCAGAAATGAAGGCCCAAGGAAATGGGCCTGTATTTTTATGCTTAGATTTGATGACAAGTGAACAGTTGTACAGAAGTCTGATTGGGTAAACAGGAGTATGATACAATGGTAATCAACTGGGAGAACTTAGTAAGGCCTTTTTGTTCAGATTCTTCTTGGCATCTTTGTGTCTTCATTCCTTTTGGAGAGTAGAGTTCCAGGTCCCTCTGGACTGAAGGTCTTATGACTTTACTTTCAGGGGAGATAGGTCAGGGAATTTTTGTTGTGGCTTCAGGGGAGAAGATCATAGAGTGACTTTCCTGCTTTTGTGGTTTTCTCAGTTTCCTACAGCTCAAATTACTCAGTATGTCCAGGTGCTGTAATTTAAGGTGGTATATCCTAAGCCCCAGCAATCATTATTCCTACTACCCAATTATATTTTTCCAAGACCATGTCTCAGAGTTCTAGGCTCTTACCTGTCCTCTATAGTTTTTCTGAGAGTTCCCCATAGTGCAGTTTATTGCTTACAATTAGTGTCAAGTGTCAAACTAAGCATGTAGTATGAGGGAATTTGGGGAGTGTCTTAGTTTGTTTTGCTATAAAGGAATGCCTGAAGCTGGGGATATATTTTTTTTTCCAGGTTAATGTGAGGGTACAAACGACCAAATCACAATATTTGAATTTGTTAGGTAGCTCCCTCTTGTGGCTATGTCCTGCACCCAAAAGGTGTGCCATATACTCCTGTATTGTGCCCATTCTCTGGCAGCGCCCCAAACCCCCTCCGCTGTTCCCCTTCCCCTCAACTTGAATTGAAATGAGTTTTTCTTTATGTGGGCATGAATTAGATCATCTACTGGTTTTATATTAGTATTGAGTACATTGGATATTTGCTTTTCCATTCTTGTGATACTTTACTAAGAAGAATGTATTTCAACATTCATAGGTTAATACAAAGGATGTGAAGTCACCATCTTTTTTATGACTGAATAATATTCCATGGTATACATATGCTACAGTTTGTTAATCCATTCCTGAATTTATGGGCATTTAGGTTGTTTCCAGGTCTTGGTGATTATAAATTGAGCTGTGATAAACAATCTAGTACATATGTCCTTATGATAAAGTGATTTTTTTCTTTTTCTGGGTAGATGAGGCTGGAAAATTTATAAAGAAAAGTGAGCAGATGTGTGCAGCGATGAGAGAGGAAGAGAGGGAAGAGGAGGAAAGTGTCAGGCTGTTTTTAATAGCCAGCTCTAGTAGGAACTAATAGAGAGTGAGAGAGAACGCACTCCTTTCCATCCTCTATTCTGAGGGATCTGCCCCTGTGACCCAACACCTACTGTTAGGCCCCACCACTGGGGATCAGATTTCAACATGAGGTTTGGAGGGGTCAAATATCCAAACCATAGCAGTGGGGTTATAGAATCACAAAGTATTAAAGCTTGACATGACCTCGGAGATCAGCTTTCTCATTTTACAGATAAAGAAATGGAAAGGTAAAGTGACTTTGACAAAGTTACAAACTCTGTACAGTAGGAGTGTGTCCTCAGAGCAGTCACTGAGTAATGTGAGGAGGGAAGTTCACTTTCAAACATTGAAGATGTTCCCTTCTAGGTCCTCCCTGTTATCTCTGCCAGAGATTTCTCTATAGTTGTTGTTCCACAGAGTTACTGATTTCTTTGTCTAACTTAACATTTATTCTTTAACAACCATTGCCTTTTTTGCTTCTTTTTAGTCCTTGAGTTAAGAATGTTTCTAGTGACATTTTTAAACTTCCTCTGGTTTTCAATGTAGTATCCAAGAGCTGCCTTTGGTTCCTACCGTTTTAATTCATTCCTCCTACTTCTAGTCTCTCTTTCTATGTCTACTTTTCAGCTTCCTTGACATCTCAGAAATAACTTTTAAAGTTGTTTTTTGCTTGTTATGTTTTCTTGATAACTTGTGCCTTTAAGGCACCAGTCTATTTGACCTTTTGATCTTATTTAAGGTCTCTCTTCTTCTAACTCTATGGGACCTAATGCCTTTCTACTATATCCTCATCTTGGTGAAGTAAAAGCAATCTGATCTTTTCTCTTCTTCTTTCTACTCCTCCATCTTATTTGTTTATTTATTTGATTTTGGTCATATTTTACTTTTTACACAAAGAAAATAGTTGTTAAATAGTTCTACAACTATTAGTGTTCTTGAATCAAAAGAAAATGAGTCAGAAGATAACTTTCTACATTCTCCCAAATTGTCTGTTTATAAAGTATCAGTAAAATGCAAATCTGAGCCCTAAAACAAATGTCAAGTCATCTCCAGCCAGTAGACTTTATTACAGCAAGACTTTGAAGATGCAAATCTATCCTGAGGCAGTACTGGTGAGCATTAGGCACACCTGGCTGATAAGGCTTGTGAAGAGGGAAGCGCATCTCCACCCAGTTGCTTCATGTTTGTCTGGGAGGACTTACTGTCCTCTGCTGGTAAAGTCCAGAAAGGCCCTTCCGCATTGCAGAGCACTGCTCCATCATTCAGTCCAAGGCCCTGGAACCATGTGTAACCATGAATCCAGTGTAACCATAAACCTGTAGGTTCAGACAGGCTCAACATAGATTTCTATTCAAAGGTTAGAAAGACCCCTGTTCATATTCTGTATGAGAGATTTGCATCGCTTCTAAAGAGCTCCCAACCCAACTTTGCTGTTGAAGTTTCTGCCCTCGAATTTTTCTGCCTTCAATATCCCTGGCTCATCCTCTCTAAACTAAATGTGCTGTCATAATTACAGGCTAATGAATAGAATCTATATGAATTTTCTTCTGATTAACCAGGATTGTGGATACAAAATCTCTGCCAAATCCTGGGATTCTCTGTGCCTTTCTTTTTGGCTCTTTGAAGTTTTCCAATTAAGTATTTATCTCTGATACCTGAAAAGCGAAGCCTCTGTGTAGGTCCAGTGGTAGAGTCTGTATCCCAGCATCAGTGACATAATGTGGCCTGCAGAGACAGCTGCAGTATATCCCTGGAGGTCAGTAGTTGCTTAAGTGATAGATGAGGCTAGACTTTTTCTAGTTTCAGTTTCTGTTCAGTAGAAAAACTTAAAAAAAAAAAAATTCTTTCAGGTTACATTGCTGTTAATGTAAAAAGTCTTCAACTATTTAGGCACTGAGTTTCTGCAAATTCCTCATATCAATACCTAATCTTACAAGTGGCCTCCTAGGTCAGTTGAAACCTTTATCAACCTCTGAATTCTTTAGAATTGAATGAGTTTTTAGGTCATTTCAGATTCTCAGAGTGGATAGAGAATTTATCCCAAAGGTACTTTATAAGAACAAGATGGCAAGATATTTGGTTGGTCTTGGGTTTAATTGCTTGAGCTACTTGCCTTTTTTTTTTTTTTTTTTTCCTGTTCACTTGGGCAATCAGAATCTAAAGTGAGAGTCATGAAGCTGATACATGTCAAAGCTAAAAGAATACTTGAAGACCCAAGAAAAAGGGAGTGAGTGTGTGAGGCCCTGGTGGAATTCTGTGGGAAAACTCGTACTCTGCAGAAAGGTTTCTGTGATTGGAATGCTTTAAAGGCACTCAGAGTTTCTGATAAACATAGAAAAAGTGTGATAAACACAGATTCTCCAGATCACAGAACTTTAAGCTGAGATAATCTCCATTATCCCTGATGTATAATTTTCGAAATGTTAAAAATATAATTCTCAGATAAATAGATAATAATCATAGGCCAATGTTTTAATTAATTCAGTAACATGGGAAGCAGCAGGATGACAAAGCTGGTTCAAAGGAAAATAAAAGAAACTGATAGTCAGTGGTTGAGCCAAGCCCTCAGAAACTTGAGAACCACTATTTTAGGGAATGTGAGTTTGGGAGTATAAACGAATTGAACAAAAGGCTTCTCTGCTAGCTTTGAGGTCAGATTGCTTCATAAAACATGACTCTGTCCTAAACCATAGTATTAAGTTACTTTAATTTTCTACAGCTATTCTAGATATTTCAAGAGCAAAGAAGACAAAAGAATAATTTTGTTGAAAGTTGTGTTTGTTTTCTCATATGGTTGGGCTAGCTATTTGATAAATTTAAATGGTAGATGCGATAGTATTAAATATCTGGCTCTGAAATGAAGGCTAGTGAAAAATTCCAATGAGTCCAGAGGATTATAATGGTTTGGATGAAGTGAAGTATGGGTTTTCAGGAGATAGGGTACTTTCTAGGACAAGAGTAGATTCTGTTAGTATGATGATGTGAGAAGAGGCTGATGAGGAGGTTGTGGTCTTAAGAGAGTGGGGTATGTTTGTGATAATGGAATGAGGAGAAGTACAACTACATGGTCACAATACGTGGTAGGTGTGGGATAAATATTTTTATAAATTAAATTAGTTAAATCAGTAATGTGTGGGGCCACATCTATGGTGCGTGTTAGAATGGGTACAGGCGATTGCACTAATGTACACAGCTGTGATTTAACAATAAAAAAAATAAATTAGGTAAAATCAGTTCATGATGATATGATTCTTGATGTAAGATGGCTGTCAAAAGGAGGCAGACATTCACAAAATTTAAGTTGGCATTATATTTAAATGGTGGTCAGCATATGTATATTTATTATGATATATATATCACATGACATATATTATGTAAGTATTATTCAATGGATGATGTAGGTTCTGGAATTATTTAGAAAGGTTGCAGTGGTTCTTTGGGGGCAGTAAAACAATGACAGCAGAAACAAACAGTGACACATATATGATGATAATGATGGGTTGCATGAACTTTATTTTTTGTCTTTTTTTTGCCATTGTTCTCATCTTTCTACTGAATAATCATAACAGGAGAAAGTAGAATATATAGAAAGAAGAACGATAAAAAGTAAGCGTTTTGTTTTGTTAAAAGAGTCTATCTGGAGGAAATTGGGCAGATAAAGTAGCCATGGAAGATAGGAATGAGGGAGGCAATGTGTAGGCTAACCTTTAGGGGATAAAAGAGGGGGGTGTTCTAGAGATAAAATCCTGGTTTTTATTTATAGCAAAGTACTAGCTTTTTACAAGATGACAAATCAGTAGAAAGCATTTAGCAGTGTGTAATTTGTGTCTGTGATAAATAATCCTATTATGAATACCCTTGTACATAAAACTCATCCATTTAGTTAATATGTTCATTTATTCATTAAACGAGTAAGTAATTGGGTGCTTAGTTGGTACCAGACACTGTTCTAAGTGCTTAGGATAGAGTCAAAGTTTTTACCATATTGAAGCTCAAATTTTGCTTTGGTAAGAGAAATATTTAAAAAAATAAAGAAAAATAATATAATTTGGGCAATGCTAAATGCTGGGAAATTGGTTAAAACAAAAAGGAAGAAGTAGTGGGGACAGTAAGGAAAGGCTATTTTAGATAGGGTCATTTGAAGGCAACTCTAAGGTATGTGAGCTGAGACCTTAATAATGTGAAAATATGAAATTTGTGAAGTTTGAGGGGGAAGAATATTAAGGCAGAAGGAACCAGCAAAGGTAAATACACTAAGGTGAAAATGAACCTGTCAGGTTAGAAATACAGCAAAAATGTCCTGTACCTGGGGAAGAGTGAGTCTGTAGTAAGAGAGAAGGCTGAAGGAAGGGTCAGCAGCCAGATATGTGGGTCATTACAAAGGTTTTGAGATATACAAAAATCAAGAAACATAAAATATGCATGGACAGAAGCGAAGCTTTCCCAGCAACACTAATAAGCCAAGCAAGTTGAAACCTATGCCGGTGAATCAGAAAGGACACTGTTGACTGTATTTTTTGAAAATGAAATAATGGTCTGTAACAGTCTGTCTCAAAAACTTTCATAGCGACTCACATAGGTTAGTGGTTTGTAGACAGAAGTAAGGAGTTTAGATTGCATTCTAAGATGAAGAGAACAGCCTTGAATAAGTACGCTGACCTAATGTTCTTAGAACATTCTTAGAAGTGAAATTACTCTTTTCTAAAGATGTAACATTTAAGTTATCTATTTAAGTTATCTTTCCCCATGTGATATTACATCTTTAAAATTATAATAAATCAAAGGGAAATATATTATTGTTTAAGATATATCTTATACCTGAATAGAGAGAGTTAATTAAAGTGAGTTGCACCTTTACATGTTAGCATGCTTTGATTTACAGAGAGATGTGATACATTCATATTTCTATTCTACTTATTCTGATTTTCAGAATCAAGAAAATCTCAAATCTGGAAAACCTAAAAAGCTTAGATGTCTTAGACCTTCATGGAAATCAGGTAAGGTAAAGCCCTTTCATTCCTTCCTTTTGTTTTTTTGAGAGGAAAAATACTTGCATTGAATTTTACTTCAATTCATAATACTTACATTGAATACTTGCATTGAATTTTTCAAGAGTGACTTTACTGATCCCTTGGAATTTCTAAGATATTAAGCCTATTGATATAATATTTGATAACTACTTAGCAGGAAATGACAGATAAAACTTATAAAGCATTAGAATCCTTAGAGTTACTGCAATTTCATTTTTTATTTTACTTTTTATTAACTTTATTTATTTACTTATTTATTTTTGAGACAGAGTCTCAGTTTGTTGCCCCAGTACAGTTTCCTGACAGCATAGCTGACGGCAACCTCTAACTCAGGGGTGGCGAACAAGTTCGACACAAAGAGCCAAAATTTTAAACTGTGAGAGTCAGAGAGCCACACCACGCAGTGACCTGCCAAAACAGACAAACGCTCATACAAAAGCATATAATTTTAACAATAATATATTAAACACATAATATAACATGCTCAGTCAGGTGTTTTTTGTTACCTTGTTGGAGTGATGGGATGATAATCTCAGTG
>CAUYPK010053687.1:0-12612 GCA_963574355.1 Loris lydekkerianus | reverse complement strand
TTGGCTGTGCAGAAGCTTTTTAGTTTGATCAGGTCCCAGTAGTGTATTTTTGATACTGCTTCAATTGCCTGGGGAGTCCTCCTCATAAAATATTCACCCAGGCCGATTCCTTCAAGAGTTTTCCCTGCACTTCCTTCAAGTATTTTTATAGTTTCATGTCTTAAGTTTAAATCTTTTATCCAGTGAGAGTCTATCTTAGTTAATAGTGAAAGGTGTGGGTCCAGTTTCAATCTTCTACAGGTTGCCAGCCAGTTCACCCAGCACCATTTGTTAAATAGGGAAACTTTCCCCACTGGATGTTTTTAATTGGCTTGTCAAAGATCAAATGACTTTAAGTAGCTGGATTCATCTCTTGGTTCTCTATTCTGTTCCAGACATCTACTTCTCTGTTTTTGTGCCAGTACCATGCTGTTTTGATCACTATCAATTTATAGTACAGTCTCAGGTCTGGTAGCGGGATTCCTCCTGCTTTGTTTTTATTGCTGAGTAATGTTTTGGCCATTTGAGGTTTTCTCTGATTCCATATAAAACTAAGTATTATTTTTTTAAGATCTTTAAAATATGACAATGGAGCTTTAATAGGAATTGCATTAAAATTATATATTGCTTTGGGTAGTATAGACATTTTAACAATGTTGATTCTTCCCAGCCATGAGCATGGTATGTTTGTAATTGACCCAAGCTGACCTTGTTTTATGTTGCAACACAGAATGATCAAGTTCAGTTAAGATCTGCCTGAGCTGGGCCCGCCCACAGCTGAGCCAATTGGTTCCAGAGTCAGAGACTTGGACAAGACACAGAGTTTTCCCACTGCTTGAGGGTCCATGAGCTACTTTTAAGCCAGACATAACAGCAAGAAGCAGAAGCCAGAGGAAGACCAGAGTGGTTCTGAATAATCAAAAAGGCTAAAAAAAGGTTTCAACCTGAGTTGGATGCAGACAGAGCGTGGTAGATAGAGGCTTCAAAAATAAAGATGTCTCTGAATATAAGCCTAAACTGCTCGTTCTATGTAATACCATGGTCAATATTAGCTTTCATTCTCCACACTTGTATTTACATGTGTAAACCATACATTCTCTGTCATTCAGAAGCATTGACCTGAGATTATAGCAGAAACTTGCTAAGCAGAGGCACAGAAAATAAAGGGGAAAGACTTTTCTGATGTTCTAATCCAATACCAGAGCTACAAATAATCTGATCTTCCTCAATTGAGTGTATCTGTGCCCTAGACTGACTGTTCTCTTAATTGACTCTGATTCTTGACCAAACCAGTTATCCTCTCAGCACCTGTTACCAGATCAAACTGGAATCTATGGCCTTCATGTGAAAGCTATAGTTTACCTTCATAGTAGGGCTGAGTACATTGGGTACTTTTTTTAGGTAATACCTTTGAAACTATAAAATTGAATATGTTAAATGGTAGATTTTTGCAGTTTATGGCCCAATCTATATTGATGCATGGACTTTGTTTTTTCTATTTTAGTTTAAATTTTCATAGCCCAGGCATGTCTTTGCCTACATTTCTTCACTTGCCAATACTTAATTCTGGTTTATGGTAAGCAGAAGAGTACCTCTTTTGCAGTAATGTTAAAAAGAAAAGTTTTAAAACTTTTTTTCATTTGAAAGGATTTATTTTGCAGCTTCCCCTTAGACCTGCAAAAATTTTCCTGAAAAGATTTGAAACTGGAAGTAAAAGATGTCATTTAGGGAAACAGCCAAAAGGTTTGAAAGCTTTCTTTCTTTTTCTTTCATTTGAAATTAAGAAATATGAAACACAATCTGATTACCATAAACATTTAATCGTACATAAATTACTAAAATTTTTTCAATATAATTATCATTTTTAATGTAAATTTTAAGTTGAGGGGCAACTTTAATAGAAAAATAATGGCTGAAATATGCTCTCCTCCATATTTCAGAATAAAGTTCTTAAAACATATATTTATGTTAAAGAAGATTAGAGATAGGACATTCTAAATCATTTTAGAGATAAATTATTATAGAAACATAATCAAAATTCAAATGTTAATGATCATATGAGAAGGTCATTTCTTCTTAAAATATACAATTTGGAAACTAGTAGTAAAATCAGATCTTACTCATGCAAACTGAGCAATTGCCTAAAATGTGCCAAGTACTTACTGAGTAATGCCTTGTCACGTCTAAGTGAAATGGGTCTGTTATCTATCAAATCCATGCCATGTCCAATGCACATTACACTTTAAATTTTGATAAATTCAAAGGAAATATATCCAAATGTTCCTAAATGTATTACTATATTTTAGATGAACTTGGTCCTCAAGTTTAGGTGGAAGAAGTTTATATGATTCCAAATTTTATAAGAAAGAGAAAATGCTCAGAGATGCAAAGACCTTTGTAAAATAAATAAATAAATAAATAAAAGATCAGACTATTCCCATAGGTATTAAAATTGGTATTAAAATATACAATGATGCTTGGTAACTAAGGAAATATTTATACATGGAAAAATATTTATTTTGGAAAAAATAATCAACTAATAAGCCCTTTATACATGAAAATTAAGTTTATGATAAAAATGTCATTTCAAATGAGGGGATATTTGAAAGGGAAGTTGAAAATATCAAAATTTATTTCGTATTTTTCTTTCTTTATATCAATAGATTTAGGGAGTAAAATTAGAGTTTTTAATACCTGGCTATATTGTATTGTGCTGAAGTCTGGGCTTTCAGTGGACCCATCACCCAAATAAAATACCGTGTATGCAACAGGTAATTTTTCAACTCTCATTCCCCTCCACCCCCCTCTTTGGGAGCTCCAATTATCTATTATTCTATTCTGTATACCCAAAGCTTAGTTCCAACTTCTAAATGGGGACATGTTTTTTTGTTTGTTTGTTTCCATTCCTGAGATACTTTACTTCAGATAATGGCCTCCAGTTCCATTCAAATTACATCAAAGGACATTATTTCACTCTTTTCTTTTTTAATGGCTGAGTAATATTACATAATATACACATCACATTTTCTTTGTCCACTCACTGGTTAATGAGCACTTAGGTTAATTCTATATCTTTGCTCTTGTGAATTGTACTGCAGTAAACATATGCGTGTAGGTGTCTTTTTAATATCATGATTTTTACATTTTTACATAGTAATGGGATTGTTGAATTGAATGGTAGATATACTTTCATTTTTTTGAGAAATCACCACTGTTTTCTATAAAGATTGTACTAATTTTCATTCTCACCATCTTTGTATAAATGTTCTCTTTCACTACATCACATCAACATCTATTGTTTTTGACTTTTTAATAAAGGCCAGTTTTTCTAGAGTAAAATGATACCCCCTTGGGGTTTTAATTTTCCTTTCTCTAATGATTAATAATGTTTCATTTATTTTTGCCATTTGTCTATCTTAAAAAAAAAAAAAATTCTGTGTATGTCATTTGCCCACTTTTTAATGGGATTGTTTGGCTTTTACTTCCTGAGATGTTTGAGTTCCTTGTAGTACTTTGTCAGATGCACAGTTTGCAAATATTTTCCTTTTTCATAGGTTCTCTATTTACTCTTTGGATTATTTATTTTGCTGTACAGAAGCTCTTTAGTTCAGTCAAGTCTCACTTGTTTGCTTTGGTTTTGGAACATTTGCTTTTCGGGTATTAGTCATAAATTCCTTGCCTAGGCCAACATCCAGAAGAATTTTATCTAAGCTCCCATCTAGAATTTTTATGATTTCAGGTCTTGCATTTAAGGTTTTAATCCCTCTTGAATTAATATTCATACTACATATGTGGTGAGAGAGAGAGATCTAGTTTTATTCTTCTGCATATAGCTATCCAGTTTCCCAGCAACATTTATTAAGTAAAACATCCTTTTCCCAGTGTATGTTTTTGTTCACTTTATCAAAGATCAGATGGCCATAGGTATAAGGCCTTCTCTGGTTTCTCTATTGTGCTCCATTGATCTACCTGTCTATTTTTATACTAGTACCACACTATTTAGGTTACTCTATATGGCCCTGTAGTACAATTTGAAGTCAGCTAATGCAAATGTCTCTAGATTTGTTCTTTAACTTAAAATTATTTTGACTATTTGAGCTTTTTTGTGGTTTCATATGAATTTTAGATTTTTTTCCCCAATTCTGTGAAAAATTATATTGGTGTTTCAATAGGATTTCATCGAATTGAATCTATAGATTGCTTTGGACAGTATGGTCATTTTGACAATATTAATTTTTCCAATCCACGAATATGGGTTATTTTCTATTTGCTTGTGTCATTTCTGATTTGTTTTCATACTTTTCCTTGAAGAGATCCTTCACCTAAGTGTATTTGTAGGATTATAAATACACCTGCAAAAAGCAGGTGTTTAAATGAGATTGAATTCTTGATTTGGTTCTCAGCTTGATTGTTATTGGTATATAGAAGTGCTACTGATGTGTGCATTGATTTTGTAGCCTCAGAGTTTACTGAAGTTATTTACCAAATCTAGGAGTTTTTGTGGAGGATTCATTAAGATTTTCTAGGTATGCAATAATATCATCAGCAAACAGATAATTTGACTTCCTCTTTTCCAATTTTTATGGCTTTTATTTCCCTCTCTTACCTGAATTCTTTGGCTAGAACTTGCAGAGCTAAGTTAAATAGAAGGGGTAAAGGTGGACATCCATTTTTTTATACCAGTTCTTTGGGAGAGTCTTTTCAAATTTTCCCTGTTCAGCATGATGTTGGCTGTGGTTTTGTCATATATGGGTTTTAATATTTTGAAGTATGCTCCTTCTAATCCTAGTTTTTTTGACAGTATTTTATCATGAAAAGATCTTAGATTTTATTGAATGCTTTTTCTACATCTTTGAGACAATCATATGGTTTTGGTTTTTAACTCTGTTTATGAGGTGAATCGCATTTATGACTTGCATATGTTGAACCATCCTTCTATCCCTGGGATAAAATCTACTTGATTGTGAAATATGTGTGCATTTTTTTGATGTGCTACTGGATTCAGTTTAGCATTTTGTTGAGGATTTTTTCATCTATGCTCATAAGAAACATTGGTGTGTGTTTTTTGTTTGTTTTGTCCTTTCTTGTTTTTTGTAGCAGGGTGATACTAGCTTTATTGAATGAATTAGGGATAATTCCCTCCCTCCCAATCTTCTGAAAAATTTTAGTAAGACTTGTTTTTCTGTCTATGTCTGCTAGAATTTAGCTGTGAATCGATCTGGTCTTGAGCATTATTTTGTTGGGAGGTTTTTTAAATTAATAATTCAATCTCACTACTTGTTATTGGTCTGTCTGTTCAGGATTTCTATTTCTTCCTGATTTTGATCTTGAGAGGTTATATATTTCCTGGTATTTATCCATTTCCTCTAGGTCTAGTTTGTGGGCACAGAGATTTTCATAGCAGTCTCAGATAAAAATTTTTTGTATTTCTGTGGTGCCTGTTGAAATGTCTCCTTTTTAATTTCTGATTGAGCTTATTTTAATCTTATCTTTCATTTTTGTTCAATCTAGCAAGTAGTCTGTCAATCTTATTCATCTTTTCAAAGAACCAACTTTTTCCATTTTGATGATCTTTTGTATTTTTTTGTCTCAATTTTGTTTAGCTTAGATCTGATCTGTTATTTCTATTTTTCTGCTAGCCTTGGATTTGGTCTGTGATCTTTCAATATATTTGATGTAGGCATTTAATGTGATAAACTTTGTTCCTAGCACAGCTTTCTATGTACCCAGAGATTTTTGATATGTTATGCAATTAGAAAATATCTATGAAATTTTTTAAAATGCATGTACTTAGATCAAGTGAATGTACCTGTAGAAAACTATTCATAGAAATATTATCACAAATGCAAAAAAAAGAGGTGTATGCAAAACAGTGCTCAATGTTTCATTGTTTGCAACAGCAAAATGTTGAAAATATAATAAATACGTAAAAGGAAAGTATTTTCAAATATGCATGGTAAACATACTAGAATGCTATGAAGCAAATAAAATGAATGATATAGACATATATACGTGGTATCTGGAAATTCTTCCAAGAAATACTATTGAGTTAAACAGTTAACAAATGAAGAATGATGTCATTCATATAACAGAAGGTAACATAACACATATGCATGTATATATATGTGTGTGTGGGGGGGGGTTGTGTATACAAAGTACATAGAAAAATATATATCAAAATTTTTATATCTACCGTAGGAAGTACAGTGGCATTTGGGGCAGAGGTAGAAATGGAAATTATCAATTTAATATATTTAGTTTGAATGTATAAAGAGAAAATAACAAAAAAACCTTTTACTTGTTCAATAAATAGCCCCTGGCCAAGTGGGGCTATGGAGCTCAAGGAATGTGGTTACTGCGACCATAGAAATACATTTTAAAATTTATTTGATTTTGGTTAATTTTAATTTAAGTAGCCCTATGTGGATAGTGGCTACTGTATTGGGTCCTATAGCTCTAGAGATGATCGGCCGTCTAACAAAGGAGTAGCAAAGATACTTCCACGTACTAATATTCATTAGTATTTAGTGATAAAACCTCTGCTACCATCCCATATAAGCTGTGACTTTGGGCACTAACCTCTCTGACTTGAATTTCCCAAGTAGACTGTCTAAAGTGTTGCTAATAAGGTATTTACTAAACACATGTGACTATGGAGCTATATGTGTTGAATATAATATTTTGTACTTGTTGGGTTAAAATAAGATATGCTATTAATTATAGGTGTTTCATTTTACCTTTTTAATGTTGGCCACTAGAAATTACATATTTGCCTTACATATTCCAGAAGACTGGGTATTTCTGCTTCAAAGTACTTGTGCCTTAAGAGGAAATTACCTAATATCTCTGATCTTTGGTTTCCTTATACATGTCCTGTCGACTTTATAGGGTTTTAATTCAATCTAATGAGAAATAGTATAAGTGAAAGCATTTTGAAGACAATAAAACAAAACTATCCAATGAGTTAATTCAAAACTTCTAAACCATAACAAACACAAGTCTTCCAATTGTTAAGTCACAGTTGAGTTAATTAAAAGTTTTAACTGTGGCTTATTTCCCCTAGGACCTCAACAATATAGATGTACATCCAGTCAACCCAAAAAAGTTAATCCAAGATCTGCAAATGCACCTTTCTTCTAAATTCAGTTGACATTGTCTTAGTCTAGTTCTGATTAGACCAGTTTTAGTAGAAGCAAAATCTAGGAGGAAATTATGTATTTTCAAATTACTTCCCAAAATAAAAAATCTAAGATTCAGTGCAAGACACAAATGGAAGGACTTTACAAAGAAGGTAGTAGATCTTGTTCAAGTGTTCCACAACGTAAAATAGTACATCCTCAACTATCCATTTCTCTCTTGACTCTTGAGAGCTAGCTTTTACCTCCACCACTCTACTAAAATGCTCTATAAAGCTTACAAGTTACCAGCTTCTTGCAAAATCCAGTAATTTCCCTGTCCTTATTTTCCTTTACCTATATCTGCAACATTCAATTCTTGACTATTTACTTTTGAAAAGCAACAGCAGCACTGGGAATTTGTTGGAAATATAAATTGTCAAGCACCCATCCAGACCTACTCATTAAAAACTTCTGGGATGTAATACAGCGATACGCATTTTAACAATCTCCACACCCCAGTGATTCTAATGCACACTAAAATTTGAGAACTCATGAACTGGATAATTTTACAAGGTTTCTTGGGATTCCAAGTTCTGTCATTATAAATAAATTTTAGCATTTTAATCTACCATGTAGTGGTTGGTCTTTCTTGGGAATGTCTAACTTATGAAATGAATCCCTGATCCTGATACACTGTTTGCATGGAGAACATCACTCAAATTCCCATGGAAACGTAACATCAGGGATAGAGCAGGTTATGAAAATGACAAAGGCTCAGAGGAATAGAGGTAATTTGGTTTAGTTGCTGTATAACCTGAAAAGAAAAGCTTATCACTATCTCTTATTGTGTGACTAGAAACAATAGAAGAAATTGTACTTTTGAAATAATTTATTCAAGTTACACGTTTTTAGTCAAAACTGAAACAAGCAATGGGCCATAGGAATGCTTCAAAGAGAAGACATTATTCCAATACTTTTAGTCAGAAAGCCTTAGGGCAATGAAAGTGATGCAGTTAGATGGAACCACTAAACATCTTTAGTGGAAGATGAGAGAGGATGAAAGGTAGAGGAAGAGAGATGGAAATTTTTTTACCCCATAATACATAGGGTTCCAAAAAAAAATGCATACAGATTTTCATAGATGTTATCTATGTATTAATTTTCTAAGTTGAATTGAAGGTACCATTACTAGTGA
Source organism: Loris lydekkerianus (assembly GCA_963574355.1). Classification (NCBI taxonomy): domain Eukaryota; kingdom Metazoa; phylum Chordata; class Mammalia; order Primates; family Lorisidae; genus Loris; species Loris lydekkerianus. Next base: position 4,320 of record CAUYPK010053687.1, on the reverse strand, counting down.
AGTATACCAAGACATGCTACACCAGTCCATTTTACCTGCAATTCATACACTTTTGGGGAATGATTGATTTTACTTCCAAAAAGACATCTTGAAATTCATATGCATTTTTTGACACCCTCTGTATTTCCTTGTCCTTATAGAGGTAATCCAAGGGAAGATGTATTTTTCTCCTCAGAATTACTCAAATGCTGAGCTATACTATACATATACCTTGGAGAGTGTATATTGTTGTGTGTTGATGAGACTAAGTCAAAGCATTGTATCTTTACAATAGGGTAACACAACCAACTTCAATGGTCTGTGTTTAAGAATCCTATATGTTAGAAGCCTATATGTAGTTATATGACTACAGCAGGTAGATGCAGTGTTGGGCATAATGGCAAGTGAAGAGTGGCCATCGTGTGCCAGATGTGTGATAGTAACTATATGTCAGACTAGGAAATTGTAACATGGCCCAGAAAGAAAATATAAATAGGCTTTCAGGTTTTATTTTTGTGGTGAACCAGGTGGATTAATGGTCACAGAATTGACAGTAAACACTGGGATGACCCAGGAAAATGCCAGGTGACACAATGCCAGGTGACACACAATGCCAGGCAGTTTGGGGGCACTGCACTCCCTGACTCATGTAAGCAGTGGGATTTCATTGTCAATTATCCAATAAAAATACTATTCCATAACTTATATTTTCTAGCCACTGCTGAGAGATTTTCATGAGTTTTTCTCATGTAATGTACACAGTTACCTTGTGATGTTTACACTGCTATTATCCTAACATGTCCAAGGTCACCATTTTTCAGCAGTGGGATTAAAATCAGAGCCCACACCTGTCACTGTCAAAGGTTCTTAAACTTGAGCATACATAGAAATATTTGGAAGGCTTATTAAAATATATTGCTGTGTCCCACCTTGAGAATGTCTGATCCAGAGGTCTGAGATGGAGGCTGAGAAATTGCATTTTTGCCTGCCCTGTTGCCAATAGTGCTAATGGAGAGCCACGCTTTCAGAACCACTGCATTAAGTTAGCCTGTGCCGTGTGCCTGTGTTATGTCTAGTTTCTTCACTAATGATTTTATGGCAAGAATTTCCATATCAATTGGATTAAAAATATCCCCAGGGCTTCACAGCAGAGCTTCTCAAACTTCAATGTATGGGTCATGTGGGGATTTTGTTAAAATACATTTTTTTTTTTTTTCAGTAAGTCTTGGGTAGGACCCCAGATTCTGTGTCTCTAAAAACTTCCCAGGTATTGCTCACACTGTGGTACCAACACCATCAGTATCAACTGAGCACTTGCTTTAAATATAAATTCTCAGGCCCTAACCTGAGTCTATTAGATCAGAAACTCTAAAGGCAGAACTCAAACATCTGCACTATAACGTATTTTCCAAGTAATTCTAATGCAGGCTAAAGTTGGAGCACCACAACTTGGCTTCACATTAGATTCAATTGGAAATTTCTCAAATATAGATGCCCAGGTCCCATCTCCAGAGATTCTGGTTTAATTGGTTTTTGCCTGGTCTTCAGGATTTAAAAGCTTCTGGTGATTAATACATAACAGTATAAGAAAAGCTATCCTATAGTAGTGTAGTGTAAACCTTTGCGATTTAAATTAGGGTCTCTGTACCCAAAGTATTGGAACATATGGGAACTTGTCAGAAATAAGGCAATCACTTTGATAATGGAAATGAACCAAGCACAAAAAGACAAATATCACCTGTTACACTTGTGTGGGAGGTAAAATAGTGGATCTCATGAAGGGAGAGAGCAGAATGCCGGCTACCAGAGGCTGGGAAGGAAAGAGGAAGGGAGAATGAAGAGACGTTGGTTAACGAGTATAAAAATACAGCAAGATAATAGCAAGACCTTCCAATATTAAATAGTACAGTAGGAAAATTATTGTCAATAATTTACCATATATTTCAGTATAGTCAGAGGGAAAAATTGTAATGTTCTCAACACAAAGAAAAGATGAATGTTTGGGGTGATGGATACACACATTACCCTGATTTGATCATTATACAATATATACATGTATCAAAATATCACATGCACCCCCAAATCATGTGGAACTATTCTTTAACAATTCAACCAATTATTTAATGAGAAATCTCAAACCACATCTCAGACCTACTGAATAAGAATGTTCATTTTCACAAGATCCCCAAGTAATTTTATGCATATTAAAATCTTCTCTAGCATTCATATAGAAAAACATTAGCACAACATTTTCAAACAGAATTTTCTGAGATGATGAAAATATTCTATGTCTATAATGTTCAATATGGCAGCCACTGGCCATCTATGATTGTTGAGCACTTGAAATGTGGCTAATGCAATTGAGGAACTGTTTGTGTATGTTAAGTAATTTATATAGCCATACATGGTAACTAATACCCTACAGGACAATGGAACCATAGACAAAGAACAATGATTTTAGAGCATAATTATGGTCACCAGCATGCATCATTTGACATTATCTAATATGTGTCAAAAAAGGCCAGGACTAAAGAATAGGCGATATCATAATGTAAGAGAAGTTCATGTCTACCGTTTTCTTTTCTAGGTACTTAGTATCTTTACTTGGTGTACAAATGTTCTAGGATCCCTAACACATATAACACATATAATCATATGGATTAAGACATTGGGATACTGGAAAAAAATTGTTCACAAGATCCTGTAATTTCAGAGGTCTCTGCAGTCAAAGAAGAGTTGGTGACTTTGTAACAGTATTGTTTCTCCATCATCTTGCAACAATAGAACATTTTTAATACTCAAATGTTGAGCTGTTTACTACAGAAGAATCAGTCATGGCCATTTAGGTAATGTTCAGTAATTAATGTTGAATTGCAGATCTTCATGTTCAGAATTCCATAACTTTTCTATATTCTTTTAAAGTGATGACAAATAATTTGGTAACTATTACAAACATTTATGTGGCTCATACTGTGTAGGAAGAAAAGAATTTTTTAAAACTTGGGAAGAGATATTTCTGCAAGTCTCTTCTAGTCTTGAAATACCTGGTCATTTTCCTCTATTTACAGTCAAATTAAAGTAGAAACACACAAAGCATTGCAAGAGGAAAGTTTATTTCATTTCTCACAGACACTTTGACACTCCCAGGAAGGCGGTGCTCTCTGATCTGAACAACAGAGTTCACTATAGGAAACAAATAGTGTTTTCCACACTATGGCATAATTCAAGAAAAAAGCAGAATCACAGAGCAGGTGCTGCCTCCCATGATGAAGCTGGCAACACTTGGGAGGTAAAGTAGACTGGTAGAATGAAGGAGTCAGCCAGCTTTGGACTGGGAACAGAGAGCAGCATTGCATTGGGAAACAAGTACAAGTGGTAAAGGAAAAATCCCACAAATTCAAACCAGAAAACACAGGAAGGAATGCAAGGAGAGTTGACAGAATTGTTAAGTACACTGATAGATGGGTCTGGATTCAAGATCAAATTCTTCCACTAACTAGTGTATTGAATTTGGATAAGTTACTTCCCTTCTAAATGTTTGGGGGTTTTTTTTTGTTTTGTTTTGTTTTTTTTCACAGCTCTTATCTTTATTGGAAGGTTATATAGCCTGCTGCAGATCTTATCTGGAGCAGAGGATTAACTCTAAATCAATTATAAAACGGAGACTGTGTTTGCAATTTTTAATGGCCAAATGGTATCAACAACAACAACAAAAAAAATTCAGAGCTGTTGGAATTTTCATCCATGGGTAAAAGATTACACTTGCTTCATAAAGTTTATTTGGGAATCAAAGTTTATGGTAGGAGTAAAAAATCTAGAATTTTGTTAAATGTTACACATTATGCTTGTACAACATATAGATTGCATGAAATGTGCCTTCATTTGTATTTTTTTCTTTTTTTTTATTGTTAAATCATAGCTGTGTACATTAGTGCAATCGCCTGTACCCATTCTAAGATGCACCCTGGATGTGGCCCCACCCTTACCCTCCCTCTACCAAAACCTCCCCCCCTCCCTTCCCCTTCCTTGGCCCTTTCCCCATAGTCTTGTGCTATGGTTGGGTTATAGCCTTCATGTGAAAGCTATAACTTCCCCTTCCTTGGCCCTTTCCCCATAGTCTTGTGCTATGGTTGGGTTATAGCCTTCATGTGAAAGCTATAACTTAGCTTCATAGTAGGGCTGAGTACATTGGATACTTTATCTTCCATTCCTGAGATACTTTGCTAAGAAGAATATGTTCCAGCTCCATCCATGTAAACATGAAAGAGGTAAAGTCTCCATCTTTCTTTAAGGCTGCATAGTATTCCATGGTATACATGTACCAAAATTTGCTAGTCCATT
>CAUYPK010053686.1:0-13721 GCA_963574355.1 Loris lydekkerianus | reverse complement strand
GTGGTACATGTATACCATGGAATACTATGCAGCCTTAAAGAAAGATGGAGATTTTACCTCTTTCATGTTTACATGGATGGAGCTGGAACATATTCTCCTTAGCAAAGTATCCCAGGAATGGAAGAAAAAGTATCCAATGTATTCAGCCCTACTATGAAGCTAAACTATAGCTGTCACATGAAGGCTATAACCCAACTATACCACAAGACTATGAGGAAAGAACCAAGGAAGGGGAAGGGAGGGGGGAGGTTTGGGTGGAGGGAGGGTGATGGGTTCGGCCACATCTATGGTGCATATTTTTATCTATAATAAAAAAATAAAATAAAATAAAAAAATAAAATAAAATGAAAAGTTGAACATTTAGCTAATGACTCAACTTATTTCACTTAAATTTTTTTTTCAAGGGAAATGAAAGATATACTACCAGAATGTTTTTTAATAGCCTTATTTGTAATAGTACAAAAAGGAAAAGAAAAATCAAGAGAATATTGGTTAAATACATATTTTGGTATACTCATAATATAATAAGAGAATAAACTGTTGATATAGGGTAATAATATGGGCTAATCTCAAAATTATTATATTAAGTGAAATAAATGAGAGAATCATGTATTATATTCAATTCTATTTTTAAATCCTGAGAAAAACAGAAACAAAATGATCTATGTTGCAGAAATTATACTGTTGGGTTAGACATGGGTGAGAATTGACCGGACAGTAATGAAAAATTACTCATTGCTCAGTAATGAAAATGGTGTGTCTCTCTTATTGAATGGTACGTACATTGGTTTACAGAACGTCAGAACTCATCAGATTGAACAGTTAATACTTGTGCATGTTGTTGCATAAAAATTATAATTCAGTTAAAAAATCAAACAGCAGTGGAAACTTCTTTCATGTTTTTATTTTAGTGTTATAGTAGAGCCCAGAGCATAATTTAACAACTTGAGAAAGGAGGTGAAAATAATTATTTTCTGGGATACTTAGCTACCAAGGGTGACTTTTATAAACAGATAAAGCACAATCATTGATATTTGTGCTATGCACATGCCTAGATGAACATCATCCACTTCAAGAATTTGGAAAGCTACATGATTTCTCTGGAGACCCTGCTTGCCATGTTTTAAAGCAAACCCAGAGCTCAAGTACCTCTTTGCTCAGTTAATCTGTGCCTTACAACTTGTTTGATTTTTCTGTTTGGTATTCTATGAACTTTTCCATTATACTCAAAAAAAATAGCCAAAAATGTTTCATTGAACATGTACATGCCCTATGTATATACCTTGCACCTTATATTCCATATTTGAATTAGAACAGGAAATAAAAAAGAGATTAGCTTAATTCTAAAATTATCCGCTGAGACATCACAGAATTTATGCAATTTTTCTGGTGCTGGCACACTATTTGCCAAGAGCATCAGTACAGCCAGAAACAGTTCCCAAATGTGACCAGTGAGGCACGTTAGATCTTAAATAACAATCGTGCCCTGCTGTTGGAAAGTCTCCCAAATGTGACCATTAGGGAACATTATATATTAAATAACAACCATGCCTCTCCATTTAGAGAATAAATCGGTGTTTAAAAGAAACCTGTCCATGCAAGCATACTGTAATTAAAATTAAGTGAAATTAAGTAGAGTGTGATTGGATAGATTTTTTTTTTTTTTTTTTTTTTTTTTTTTTTTTTGAGCAATTGTTGAGGCAACCAGGCTAAATGTACTTTCTTAAGACATCATGCATGCAAGAAATGTTCTGGCCACTCCAGGGGTGGCGAACACGCGGCTAGAGCCGCATGCGGCTCCCGGCCAAAATGAATTTCGGCTCTTTGCCTCTTATTATTTTGTACACTTTGGCTTTTTGCCAAGTTTGGATTTTGTTATGCTGCTTCTGAGGAGGGACCTCTGAGGAGCGATCTCCGAGCGCTAGTCGAACTTGTTTGCCACCCCTGAGCTACCCTAAGGGTTTTTAATTCTACCATACTTGCTGATTTGCACTGCAAATGTAATGTAGGTTGGTTATATTGAATAAAAGACCCATTTGCATATAATTATTGATTGTTGCTTAATCTACCCTAAATGCAGAGATTTTCCAGGACTTCACTGCTTAAGTGTATGCATGTATATTGTCTTTGCAATGGTCATACAATATACTCAATTTGTATAGATCATTTCTTCTGAGGAGCTCAAATTTACTAATTTGTGATTATCATTATTTTCCCTTTTCAAAGGGAGAGTGATCTATAATGAGCACATTAAAAGCATTATCTTAATAATCTTAAATCAGTGTGTGTGTGTGTGTGTGTGTGTGTGTGTAATTAGAGCCCATTCCCCAACAGCTAACCTGAGAATGCTGCATTGCTTATGTGTTGAATGTTGGGTGTGAAGTTTGTACAGCTTATGCAAATTTGTAAACCTAAGCATTAAAAACATTAAGTGCCTCCAGCGGAAGTTATGGCAAAGTTTGCTCCGATACCTGAGTATTCATGAACTCCAAGGAATCATACAACTAAAACACTACAAAGTTGAATGTGGTGAAGAAAGAATATTCATTAGGAGCTGAGGACTATTGGAGATGCTACTTTTTCATACCTTGGTGTGGTGCAGTCAGTGTACCTAAAGACACAGCATTATGGTTCACTAAGGGATAAAATTGCCCTACGATAAGTCAGAAGAGAAGGATTGAAGCTCAGCACAGAATACTTTGCTTTTTGATTTGGCAATAAAGTGACAATATAGGCAGAAGATATAGTGTCAACTCAGAACTCTTATCTAAAAGATAACAAAAATATGAGCATTCTTCCTTCTTCAGTACATAGTTATTTCAAGAAATGACATAGATTGTTTTATAGAAAAAAAGTTATTTACTGTATATACTTGCAGGATTATTATAGGATTTTTTTTCCTTTACAACAGAAAAACTATCTAAACATTTGGGTGTGGATCTCTGAATTTACTTGCATGTGAAAAATGCGAGAGGGACAGAAGCAGCTTAGATCAGCCTCTGTTGGCCTGTATCAGTATTATTATTATTATTAATATTATTATGTTATATAACTGAGCGAATTTCTACATGCTCTCTGCTGACATCATGATCTATTAGATGTTACCTAAATTGTCATAATTTTAACTCTTTCTTCATGGTCTATTATGGTAATTATATCTACTTTGTTTCTTACTGTGGAATGCCAGGCATAATTCTGTGTCTCATACTTCCTCAAGCTGCAGAGAACAGCAATCAGCTGTCTTGACCAAGGTGTCAGCACCCCTTCACCAGTGGTCTTGTTAGTAATCTAGAGAAATGCATGCTCTTGAAGTCCTCCTAGAGAAAAGCAAAGTACTGTGTTCTCAGGTTATGGGGAAGACATCCATGATAACATCCCTACCTACCTGAATATTCTGAACCCTTTTTTAAGTGATACCAAAAATGTTCTGGAATTTTAGTCTAATTTACAGTAAGCCTTTTCTCTATCCAATCCTCAAGGAAAAAGACAAGGTGAAGCCAAGTGTCATTGTTATAATACGGTATTAAATAACAAATCATAAGCCTTTTGTCACTTGATTCTTACCTATGCAGGTTTGTGTTCTATTGTCCCAGTCTAATACACTCCAAATCCACTCCCATGCCTATTTTCTCCATTAGTCACTGTAGTCATTAGCCAGTTTCTTTGGCTCCTTCAGTATAAAGACTATTTCATCAAAGATCTGTGTTTGTACTTCTTCACCCAGACTGCACTGAGACTTGACTCTGGTTATTAGCCTGGAGGTGATAAAAAGCATAGGGACTGGGTCTGGCAGTGGACAAGACTCACCACACAAGGCCTTGCTCCATAACTTATTGTAGTACATGCTGCTAAGATGAGGAGGTGGGGGGAGAGCTGTTCTGTTTGTGCCTGGAAGAAAGGACTGCATCTACAGCCAAAAAAGTTTCAAGAAAATTAGGGAATTCCCACCACAACTAGTAGATTAACACCTACATGCTAACATGAGAGAAAAAGTCAATGAAATTCAAGCAGGAGGGAAGTGGAAAGGGTTAGGTAAATTTTCACCCAGTGGATACATTGCACAGGCATGTTGCACACTTACAGGGTGAAGGACACACCTACCACTCATATTTTGACCTCTCAATAGCGAACTATGTAACCTAACCCTATGTATCCCTATACCAATCTAATTTTTTTTTTTTTTTTTAGTGAGTGTCACTTTGTCACTTGCTGTACCATCCAGCTCACAGCAACATCTAGCTCTTGGGCTTAGGCGATCCTCCTGCCTCAGCCTTCTGATTAGCTTGGACTACAGGCACCTGCCACAATACCAGGCTATTTTTGTTGCAGTTTGGCCAGGGCCAGGTTTGAACCCACCACCCTTAGTATAGGGAGCCAGCACCCTACTCACTGAGCCACAGGCACCACCCACCAATCTAAAATTTAAAAAAAAAAAAAGAAAGAAAGAAAAATAGAAAATTAAAGTGTATAAGATTTTCAGGTTTTCCAACTCTAAGATTTGACAGTTTAATTTTCATGGCCCTATCTTTGTCATGATAAAGACTGAGTACTTGTTGTCCTTCGAATCAGGGCTACCTGCAACAGAAAATAATTCTCCTATTGAACAGCTGTAGAGGCTTGGTAGTTTTCACAGCTTGTCTTAACCTAGAAATTGTCCTAGGATGAGAATTTTTCTTTTTTCATCATCCCCAAAGCCAGGATATTAATTTGCAGAGAGTTATTGTTGAGATGCTGTGTGAGTAGAATGTGGGAGTTGAAATGCAGGTGAAGTTATCTAATAAGCATTCTACAGAACATCAAAAAATCCTTTACGTTTTGGAAGAAAGAAAGGAAAAAAAAAACATGTAAAATGGTTTAAATTAAAGTGTTATAAAGGAATAGGAAAAGTTAAATTCTTGGTGAGTAGGGGCTGTGAACTGTAGAACATGATTCCAGATAACTGAAGGCAGCAATGATAGACATTGAAGACCCATTATCAGACACTTGGTATTTATTCTTTTTTAGGATCTGTGGCACTAGAATCACACCTATTTGTATTGATATAAAAAATATAATTATCAGGCCAGGTGCGGTGGCTCATGCCTGTAATCCTAGCACTGTGGGAGGCTGAGGCAGGTGGATTGCCTGAGCTCACAGGTTCGAGACCAGCCTGAGCAAGAGCAAGACCTCAGTCTCTAAAAATAGTGGGGCGTTGTGGTGGTTGCCTATAATCTCAGCTACTTGGGAGGCTGAGGCAGGAGAATTGTTGATCCCAAGAGTTTGAGGTTGCTGTGAGCTATGACACCACAGCACACCACTGAGGGTGACAAAGTAAGACGCTGTCTCAAAATATATATGTATGTATATATGTATGTACGTATACACATATATAAAATTATAAATATAACATATATAATTATCAATAGTGGACATTTTTTTTTTCTGGATCTTAGAATATGGCTGTTAAGGAGTCTTAAGGAAGGTTTTACAGATGAGAAAAGTATACTTTTTCATACTCTCAAAATTTTAGAAGATGAGTGGGAAGAGGAAATGGGAGCCAGTAGAGTGCATTGTAAGAACACCAGATGCCCAGTTGTTTCTGGTTATGGAACTGCAGACTGATGGTGATACTGAGAAACACATTCCACAACCACACAGAAATTGAGATTGTCTTTATAACAGAATTTTAAATAGGTTATGATTATTGTCTCAGATATGCAGCTTGGGCTTCACAGCTGAGGGCAATATGCAATGTGAACTTGTAAACTACAAAAAGGACACTGGGCCCAGTGTGGTGGCTCACACTTTTAATCCCAGCACTCTGGGAGGCTAAGGTGGGAGGATTGTTTGAGCTCAGGAGTACTATACCAGCCTACGCAAGAGGAAGACTTGGTCTCTATTAAAAATAGGAAAGTTAGGCAGGGCATTGGGGCAGGCACCTGTAATCCCAACTACTCAGGAGGCTCAGGTAGGAGGACTGTTAGAGCCCAGGAGTTTAAGGTTTCTGTGAGCTAGGTTGATGCTCTGGTGCTCTAGCCTGGTCAACAGAACAAGTCTAAAATACTAAGAAGAAGAATTCCTTAATCACTAGCCAGTCTACGTGTAAAAACTAAACAAAAGATCTTCAAAGGAATTGAATAAAATAAGTGCTTCTCTAAGTCACATATTATTATCTTAGAGGGTTTACTCTGACATTTCTGCACCTTTACCGACAAAATGAGGAAAGATATAAATACACACCTCTCTATATTTATTTAACAACAGGAAATTAACATGACTATAAGAAAGAGAAATTGAGCTTCAAAAATTCAGGTGCCTTTCTTGATACAATGAAGCAGACGGGGATGAGCGGTCATAATGTAAGTGTGACCTCAGCATTTGTTCCCAGGAGTTTAGATACATGTGAATAAATAAAATGGATGCCTACTTCCTATTGGAAGCATTGAGAAGGCAAATGCCTAGTGGATCAGCAGACACTGGCTTACAGCAAAGTGAAGACTTGGGAAGAGAAACCTGAATTTCTTGTTGGTGAGAGGAGGAGGTGTCAGTGTCCAGTGATTGACAAAAAAGGAGTCCGGCTTATGCTTTTTTAATGGAGGCTTTACAAGGACTGTTAGCCTTCAGCAATCAAAACTGTTAGTCTCCAGCAATCAAAACTCATTGACCACCAAAGAGGTCAGCCTCTTTTATCAGAAAATAATGTGGTACAGGTCACATGGGCTTCCAAAGAATCCACCAATATGCTATGTGAAAAAGCTAGCCCTTCAATGCCCACTTTAACATAAACGCAGAAGCTAATCAGTATTGATCAGGCTTCTGGCCTATATGAACTTCACACTCTGCTGAATTTCCTTATCCTTACCTAAAGAAACTGGAGACTAATTTAACCTTAAGATGGTACCATATAACGTCTCTTCTTGCTAATATTCTTCCCAAGAAAAATGGTCTTAAATATTTTTAATTCTCTTTAGAGAGAGAGAAAAAGAGTTCCTTCCTTCTGTGAAAAGCCAGAACCAAGAGCTGTGGATGATGTTTCTTGCCTTCATGTATTCCACATGTTTATATAGCATGACTTTTTCTCATGCATTTTTTTTTTTTTTAATTTCGGTGGTTTTGATTTAGAAAACCTTTAGCCTATGTGGGAAAGGAATCTTCACACCCGGACAAGAGTGTAGCTATTTTGGGAAATAGCTGGTGAGCAAAGCAGACGAGGAATCAATCTGTAAGTTCATAGCAAACCACCTCCCTACCCTCTGGAATCCTAGCAAACAACAGAGCAGTAACTTTTATTCAGCCCCCAGCTGGCACCCTTTTAAGGCATTAACTCCTAAGATTTGCCTAGAGTACAAAAATTAGTCCCTCTGCAGAAGGATGACTCTTTCTGGGAAGCCCCTCCCACATTCAACCCTACTGATAAGGGATAACATAGAAGCCTCTTGACACTGTGTGAAAGTTGAGCTGACTCCTGGTCAGACTCCACTCTGCTCTTTTTCTCTCCTCTCTCCACTAATAAAGCCTTTCCAATAGCCTTCTCTCCTTCAAACAGAACCCACCCCCACTCTACCCCCATTCCCTTCAGCCTAGATGGTCCAGGGAGAGATGAAGGAACGTGGTGGCCAAGTCTGAATGGTTTAAACTATGGAACAGTTTTCAATTGTGCGGCACATACCTAGTGAGAGCTTTCTTAATTCTAGTTAAAAGGCAAGGATTGAAGTGGAAAACTTGTGCTTCCTGAAAGGTATCTGTTAACCCTTGAGGCTTTGGCTAATTTTGTAAATATGCGCACTCCACACAGCCTTGTGATGTTCAAAAGAACTGCATATCTGTAAACTATTCCCAACTAGAAACGTATTAAAGATCATGGTATAAAAGACCACTTTTGGATTTGTGGGATTTCTTGATAGCCAAAATTGAAATATGAGAGAAACTAGAGACAATGATCGTAGATGTCTAAGCTTCTTAGGTGTCATTATTTCATACCTAGCCTAGTCATTATTTCATACCTAGCCTCAGAGTCACAGTCCTCGGCATGTGCTATGCTGTTCTTCTAAACCTTAGAAGAAACATAGTGCTTGGTTTTAATGCTTTTATCCTCCTTCAAATTTTAAAGCATTGTTGGTAAAATTATTAACGTCTTTTAAACAACAGATTTTTACATAATTTTTTGTGTATGATATTGTTTCCTAAATGTATTTATTTAGATTTTCTCAAGTAATGTTTACTGTTCTTATTTTCTTTAATAAGCCTGCCTTTATAATTGCTTTTTAGCCAGATATGTTTTCCAGGAAAGATAAGCATTTATTTTTGAACTCATTATAGTGGATTCAAGTGAAGTTGAACTGTTAATTGAAAGAATGACTTAGAAATACTAAAGTAATATGTAAACTAATATAAATTTAAAACATGATTAGAAAACATGTACCACAGCAAATTAAAATCAGGAGCAAAATATTCTGTTCTTTATTAAAAATAGTTCTCAAATATATTCTATATGATATGAGGGAGTGACAGATAATATAATGGAAGAAATTATTTATAGTGAGCTTATGTAAATAAATTTTGATGTTATCCTATATAGCTGCTTATAAGCAGGAAATAAATTTTATGATCCTGTAATATATCTAGCTACCTGTGGCAATTTATCAGGACAAGTTATACATTCATCTCTACTGACACCTAAAAAACATATTGTTAGATAGCTGCACAGAAATGAATGAGTTTTTTTAAAGAAAAATAGAATATTGAATTCTAAACAATCATTATATGAATTCTGCAAATTGTATGATTTATACATTGATTTATACAAACATTTCCCTAGCTTTCTTTCTGTATTATTGTCATTCTTAAAATTTGTATCAGAATAAATGAAATAGATAAAAACGTAAAGTAGCTATCAACAGTCCCCTTCAAGTATGAACAAACTTTAACAGATCAGAGGTTATTAGATACAGAATCACGTTTTACTTTTTCACCTAGATTCTTCAGCATTGACTTAAGCATTTCCTAGTGTCTAAATTCCTCTACTCATCCATACCAATTCTTCCATGTATATTTAGATTTTATATAGGTTCCATATACAGTCTGAAATATTTTCACTGAACTGGTTAACATAGCCTTCATGGCATTTTCTTAATTATTGTGTTCAAACCCTTATACTCTTCACTTAACTCATCAAGAAATGAGCATGGGGCTTGGAATTTTAAGAATCAGTGTGGTATCTGTCACATGTGGACTCTAAAAATAAGTTTTTGGAATAAGTGAATATGTCAATCGTAAACAAGCAGATTTATGTTATTAAAAACTGTTTGATAACTTACTTGGAGCCAGATTGTGTTGCGTCCATTTCCATAAATATTCATTGTGATTTCGAGTAAATGTTGGAAGAGCTGCTATGATGGATGACTGGATGGACGACTAGAAGCAGCCTGCACTCAAAAGTTGCAGGTTGAACTTCACATACAGATGGGTTATCTTGCAGAGAGCACTGTGAGTCTTCCCAGCAGCAAAGGGATATATCCAAAGTGAAAGTGAGAGAAGTTGAGTGATCTATTCAGCAGTAAAGTACCCGAGGGAAGTGTCCAGACAGAGGGAAAGTCAGGGGAGAGATCCCTGGGACTCACACTTCCTCGCTGGACACTGCAACATAAACTGCAAGGTGGACACTCTCACATGCACCATGACAGTGCCCTGCACCCACTCCATCAGCCCCAGCCACCTCTGAGAGGTCTGGGGACAGCAGGCACTCACCAATTTACCATCTCACAGCACCACTGCTGTCAGCTGAGCCAGGCTGCAGCAGCGGGCACAGTCAGCCCTGGGTGGAGGGAGAGCTGCAGCCGTCACAACTCACTGGTACAGCACCAAGTGACCCTCCCACTCTACCAGCCATGGCTGCCTAGATGCTGAAGAGCTTCTCTGGCACAGGACATGGTCTCACAACTCACACAGCTGCCCACAAAGATCCCCTAAGCAACCAGATATTGGCCAATAGCTTGTGAACAATCAGCAAAGGTTCCAAAACCTACCCTGCCATAGCAGCCCCTTTCTCCAAGCACCCTAGTGTCACCACAGGCTCAGTGACACAAAGCACTATGTATGTGGGTGATCCCATACAAACCACCACAGACCTACCTGCCAGAAGCTTCCCCTGCTGCATATACCACGGTCCCTAGAACTGAGAGGAGCAAACACCCACAGCCGTGACCGTGGTGACAAAGCCTGAATAGCCTCACCTAGACAGTGTTGTTAGCACCATGGGGAGGCTGGAGCAGGAAAAACTCATGCTACTCACCTCCATGGAGAGGGATTTGGCTAGGTTCCTGCTTATATTTCTAACAGTGGCCTGGGAACCCACTACTCCAAATGGATCTGCCCCACAGTAGCTCAGACACTGAAACAAAAGAGACCAAGACCGGGGAGGAGAACAGCTGTGTTACCGGCTTTCAGTGCACATCCCTCTCCTACTCTCAGTCCTCAGAGCAGGACACAAGTGCACCCTCTAGGGACCTCTCCTTATTTTCACTATCAGGAGAGTTCATGGCAAAGGAGAACAAGTGACCCTTAAACTTCTCTAATTTGGCCTAGAGAAGAGGCTTCAAATAAGAAAGATTCAGCAAAAAAACTCTGAGAACATGAACAAAAACCAAGCTGTTTTTACAACTCCATATCATAACAGAGTCAGTTTCCTGTTTTTTTGTTTTTTTTTTTTTGATTTTTTTTCATGGAATTTGTCATATTATTATTATTGCCTCTGTTTTAGGGCCAATGATAATTTCTAAATTCTCTATGTGCTTCAATTCACAAAATGTAGGAAGACTATTCAGAATTTTGCATAATAAATGAGATCTTTCTAAAGGGAACAGCCCATTTTTATATCTTGAGGTTCTAAGTAAATGGAACCATGTTTGTCATCTTTAAAATGGTGAGCTATATTGGCACTGTTCATTCATCTTAAAAGAATATACTAAGACTATAACATTTCACGTCCTAGAGAAAAATAAATGTTTTTGTCTTTAGAAATCATAAAAATTGGAAATATCAATTTTGTGAAGGCAAAAAAATGGAAACCTAATAAACATGTATATGTGAAAATAAAGAAGATAAAAACAAAATTGGAAGCATCAAAACAGTAGCATCAAAATAGCCATGATGATTCTGCATTGCATTACTTCCTATTCTTACCTTCCTATCTACTTCTTAAAGCCAGCACAAATGTATAGATTTGTGGAGCCTGAAGCTCATACAGTATCAGAAGTCCTCTTTAATACAAAAAAGACATAAATACAAGTACAAAGTTAGGTGCTAACATGCACATGTCTTACTAGGAAAAAAAGAAATCACATCAATTTGCAGGAGCCTTGAAATCATAGATCTTTTTAGCATCATATTTCTTAATGGAAATTTATGATAATATAAGAAAGACTTACATTGAAATGCTTCTGGATTGCAATCTGGTTTTCCCTCCTAGCCTAGAGTCCCATTCCCAGGACCAGAAAGCTGTCATGGTGTCTCTGGGATGAGGAGTTCTGAAAAGATTTTATCAGATTTATAGTAAATATATCTATGCTTAAAGATAATTATTATTTGAGTTACTCAAATATGCCCTGCAAGCACACAGTGCTTTTCCATGTTACTGCCTCAAATCATCCTACCACTTTTTTTTCTTGTCAGATAGTTCTGATTACAAGTAAAATAATGCATAATCAGAAGTATTTTCTGATAACTCTTATTTATTTTAAGTAAGTGATCTTTCCATATGCACATGTGCTTCCATAACTCAACCCTTGATTTTTTGTTGATTATTGTTGAAATGCACTGATTTTTACTCTTTTGTTATTGATGGTTCCCAGGACACATTAAGTTCACCATAGAAGGTCTTCAGCTCACACACAGTGGGCATCCAAATCAGTGTCTTAGAATTCATTAGTCATTAGTATTTATTAAGTTAAGTAGTTGGCTTTTAGTAGGTCCTCAATATAGTATTTAATTCCTACACCTTTACCTATTCTGATTCTCTGAGGAACTCCAGTCCTTATAATCTGTCCAGCAAATATAATGAGAAGCCACTTACATATTGATATTACTTTTTCTCTCCTACTCAAGGGGAAAGCATAAGCCTTTTAGACAGAAAATGCAAAGTAGGCTATGTACTTCTTCATATGTATAAGCAAATTTATTCAAATCCAACAGATATTAATACAATGTTCAGCATTAAGATGTACTAGAGAATATTGAGAGAAGTTTAGCAGAACCAGGAACTATGTCATGACAAATACAGTAAGGATCTAACTTGCCCTTGTTGTTTGACTTGAATTTTACTTATTCTCAGAGCATATGACGTGGGTGTCCTCTAAGTCAAATATGTATTTATTTTTATGCATTTTGCATTATACACACTGCTGCTTCTCTCCATTAACATAAATAATGGAGAAGTGACATATATATATAAAGACTTTACTTACAGCATTTTAAAGTCTCATGATGAGATTAAACTAACTAGAAAATGTATTTATATAATAACTCATTAAAAGTAGTCCTACTGTAACCTTTCCTTTTGACCTTTGTGTCATCAAACAAAACTAAAGTAATTCTAGGCTTTCTACTTTCTAGTTACCAGGTGAAGGCTTATTCATAGGAGAAAAAAAACTCCAAGTTTATAGAGAATGAAAATTCTTTTGTTGTGCTAAATGGAATGCATCATTAATTGCAATGAACCTTAAAAGGAAATGAAACTGAATCAAGATTGAATAATGAAAAAAAAGAAGTGGGGAAATATGTATGGCTTCCACCCTAAAAGATTACTCAGCACAGGACTAGTGCCAGATTTGAGAACTATGTGGGACAAAATAAACGTTTTGTGATTGATAATCAGTTTGGTTATACACACACATATATACATAGGTATGTTAACTTTACTCACTTATAGATAAAATATATTTTTTTAAATTAATGATCAATCTCTTTTATGTTTTTATTTTTTTGCTTTTCTGTATTTTTTCATAGTGTTTTCATAAATTGACAAAAATTTTGAGAATGTGCAAATATTTCTAACAATCGGAAGACAAGTCTACTGCCATAAACTACATGAAAAACTTGCAGGGGTATAAGTAGTAATTGGCTACCAGAAAAATTTGTTTAAAAGGAAATTAAAGAAAAACATTATTACTTAAGTGACAGGAATAATTACTGACATATACTAAGGTCTCATTATGTAAATACCGAGTGGATGAATTACAGAAGTGAAAATAAGTAAAATATTCCTATCTATGGTACATATTTTTGTCTATAATAATAATAAAATAATAATAATAATAATGCAAAAAAAGTAAAAAAAAAAAAAAAAAAAGTTTGGGTTTCGGCAAGAGACTTTAAATACTTGCCTCAACAAGAAGGGGATTAGTCCTATTAACTGCCAAAAAGGGAGGCATCTGTTTATTTTTACAGGACAAGGGCTACTTTTATGCCAACAGATCTGAGAGCGTGCAAAACAAGTCAAACCACTCCAAGAAGATCTAGACAAGAGAAGAAAAGAAATTCTAGAAAATCCCCTGTGGACGGGCCTACATGGTTTTTCACCCTACCTTCGTCCCCTGCTACCCTTATTTACCCTTCACCTTTGGGCCCTGTATCCCCCAAAAAAAAGGTTAGAGGCAGTTAAATCAGGTCGAGGTCCAATATCACTGGCTCATTAACCAAGAATCTAACTATTATTCTTCACTGCCCTCCATAGCACCAATGACGGG
>CAUYPK010053682.1:0-15182 GCA_963574355.1 Loris lydekkerianus | reverse complement strand
CACCCTGCAGCATGAAGCCACAGCGGCCACCCTGAGGAAGAAGCACGCGGACAGTGTGGCTGAGCTCGGGGAGCAGATCGACAACCTGCAGCGGGTCAAACAGAAGCTGGAGAAGGAGAAGAGCGAGATGAAGATGGAGATTGATGACCTCGCTGGTAATGTAGAGATGCTCTCCAAAGCCAAGGTATTTATTAACTTTTCCCCTTTTCACCTTTATTTGCAACAATTCAAAATAACCAAATTTATCTAAGACTATCTCTATCCCAACTGCACAAACATTAGATGTTATCTGAAGTTTAAAAATTATTCCTAAAAGCTATTATTGTATTGAATTGAATCACTTAAGTTCTCATTATCTCATTTGTAGAAAACACAAATTAACCTGTTGCTATTATCAGGAAAGAATGGAAATTATAAGAAAAACTTATCTAAAATACAAACACTACATGATGCAGGATTTAGATGATGGTTACACTTTGCAAAAGAAAATCATGTAATCCATATGTTCATTAATTTAGCCAGAATCACATGCTTCTACTACTTTATAGACACCATGCAGAATTTTCACAGAAAAGTAAATAAAACTCAGCCTCTTTTCACAAACAGTTAAAGATCTTTAAATCCCAGCATTACAAACAGAAATGCATACTCTCTTCCTGTTTCCTATTTCCCACCCCAGGGAAATTTCGAGAAAATGTGCCGCACCCTAGAGGAACAACTTAGTGAAATAAAAACAAAGGCAGAGGAGCAACAATGCTTAATAAATGAGTTGTCAGCCCAGAATACATGTTTGCATACAGAGTCAGGTCAGTAAATGAGTATCATAGGCCTTTGGAGAGATGAGGAATGAATGGTGAGCTCTGCCCATCAGACACAAATCATTTCTCTGACTGTGCACATCCATTTATTATATCTTAGTTACTACTTTATCTTTTTATTATAGATAGTAAAAAGCAACTTACAACCTTACAATGGTTGTAAGCTATAATTGTGGGAAGAAATTAAGTTTCCTGGGCTCAAGAGATTTTTGTTGCATCAGCATTACTCAAAAATCCAAATCCTAAAAAAAATTTTTAAAAAGCTCATACATTTTTTAAAAAAGCAAGAAATAACCTTCTCCACAGCACTAAGTATCTCAAGTTATTCTTTTCATCATATTAAATAAGAAGGTTATAATATTGTTCCATTCTTTTTTTTTTTTTTAACAAATCATAGCTGTGTACATTAATGCAATCATGGGGCACCATACACTGGTTTTATAGACCGTTTGACACATTTTCATCACTCTGGTTGACATAACCTTCCTGGTATTTCTTAGTTACTGTGTTAAGACATTTACATTCTACGTTTACTAAGTTTCACACACAAAACAATTCTTACTTGCTCTTTTCTTTTTTTCTCCTCTCAGTGTCTCTCCTGTGTTTCCATTTAGACTCCTTTGCTGACAAGGAACAGAATTTTATTCAGAATCGTTCCCCTAAGTATTTACTGTTAAAATACAGAGACTTTTCAGGAAGCCACCTAAGAGAAGGGACGCTGGAAATGACAGAAATCACAGAGTCTCCCTCACTCTCGTCCTCAGCTTTCCTCTCCTGACATCTGTTTTTCTCAGTCTGCACCTCTACAGACTGGTTTCTCACTGTGATTCCTGCTTCCACCCGGCGCTATGTCCCCCTCAACATTGTGCCGTCAGCTCCAGTTCCCCCCGCTAATTCACTCAGTTTCTCTGTTCCCAATTCCAGAGCTCCCAAGATGAATCTAATTGCCTCAGATTACAGACATGGTTCTCTTATTTTTGTACAAAAAAAAATGTTTATAAAGCACTATTTTTCCCCCTTTCCATTCACTTCAACCACTCACGTGGAGAAATGATGCGTGATTCCTAGTTTCCGAAACTGTAGCTAGAGTTAATACGAATACTCTCTGAAACTCTTTTGAAATGATATTTGCTTCTTTTGTGCTTTAAAATGGCTTCATGACTGAGCAAATAAGCAAAAAACTGGAAGGGGTGCCCAGGTAGACTGCCCGGGTCCCTTCACCAGTGAATTTCTAAACATTTAAGGGAGGAATAATAATAATCTTCCATATACTTTTTGTAAGTATAGAGAAATAGTAAACATTTCTAAACTCATTTATGAGGACAACACAATCCAGATAAGGTCATTATAAGAAAAATGAATTACAGCTCAATCTATCTCATGAACCAAGATACAGAGGATCTTTGTAATATCTATCCACATGGGGAAAAAAGAAACTTGACCCTTCATTTCAAATAGATTAGAAAGCTAAATATAAGAGCATTGAAGATAAGAAAGCCAGGAGAAGGAAACGTGGCATATTTAATGGCCATGGGGTAGTCTTAAATAAGATACAAAAAAGTAAAGAACAACCAGGATAAATTAGAACTCGTTAAACTAATAAATTCCCTGTATCAGAATCCAGCATTAAGAAGTGAAAAGTCACAGAGAGGGAAAATAATTTTTCAGTACAAATACCTATATCAAGGGACTGTATCCAGAATATATGAAGAACCTGCACAGCTCAGTGAGGAAAGGGAAGCAATTTTTAATGGAAAAAGCTTCGAACAGTCATTTGATAAGAGAAAATACCCAAAATTGCAATAAAAACTTATAATAAATGCTCAAGACTGATAGCAAAAACAAAAATTCAAATTAAAACCACTGTGAAATATTATGATGCGTCTGCTAAGATGGCTAAAGGTTTGTTTGCTTTCTTTCTTTCTTTCTTTCTTTCTTTTCTTCTTTTTTTTTTTACCATGTGAGAATAAAGATTTTTTTAAATGATACCAGGGGTCAGAGAGGCTATGAATAATAGGAGCTCTTACACACTGGGGTTTGGTGTAATCGCTTTGGAAAATTGGTGGGCAGTATTTATTAAAGTTAAACATGCAAAATCCCTATAACCCAGCAATTCTTCTTGGGACCTACCCCAGGGGAATGAGTCCACATTTATAGTATAAGATGCAGATCCCATTGCTTTAGCAGTGTTACATATAATAGTGCCCAACTAGAAACAGCTCACATGACTACCAGCAGCAGAATAGATAAATTATGACGTATTTAGAGAATGGAATGTTTTACAGCAAAAAGGAGGAATGATAAACCATTGGTATAGGCAATGGGCATAATTTCAAAAAGTGAGGTTGAACTTCAAAATCTGGCACAAAAAGTACATTTTGTAATCTTTCATAAAGTTGATAGAAGGTAAAACTAACCTACAGGGATAGAATTTTCTTTTGTAAAATCTCCCAAGTGATTCTAATATGCGTCTTAGGTTTGAGAACCACTTCCATGCAGAAGTAGGTGAGGTCCCAGCAGTTGAGGTTATTTGGCTAAATTCTCTTGACTCCTTTGTTTTACTTGTACAAACAATACCACTGCTCCTACTAGGGAAAAAGATCCCGCTCAAACTTAAATATGTGTACTACAGGTGGAATCCCAAATCTTGAACTGGTTATATGAACTCTTACAAGCCCACTCAAAGTAGATTCCGTCCGTTTCTTCAGGGATCTTTCATCTGTAAGTGAATGTTTCTACTTTCCCATGAAAACTTTCTTAGATCATTTCCATTATTTTAAAAAGGCAAGCACGTTAGAGCTTCCGTAAATAGACATGAAGGAAGTGCTACTCATTTCTCTCAGGTATCAACTTTATATCTTCCTGACATTAGTTAGGAAGACATTCGGAGAGTCTCAGAGTTCATCT
Source organism: Loris lydekkerianus (assembly GCA_963574355.1). NCBI lineage: Eukaryota > Metazoa > Chordata > Mammalia > Primates > Lorisidae > Loris > Loris lydekkerianus. Next base: position 11,457 of record CAUYPK010053682.1, on the reverse strand, counting down.
TCTAATTTTTGATGGCTTTAACTTGATTTAAAAAAATATTTTTTAAAGATTCTGAAAATACTTGGGAAAGGAGAGTTTCCCTCTCCATGGGGAGATTGAGAAAAGAAAGCAATTTTTAATGGAAAAAACTTGAACATTTTATAAAAGACAACGCCGAAAATTGCAATAAACACTTTTAATAAATGCTCAAGACTGATGGCAAAAACGAAAATGCAAATTAAAACCACAGTGAAATATCATGACGCATCGGCTAAGATGGTGAAAGGATTGTTTTTGTTTTTGTTTTTTTAACTCAGAATGAAGTTTTTTTAATGATGATATCAGGGGTCAGAGAGGCTGTGAACCAATGGGAGCTCTTACACACTGGGGTTTGGCATAATCACTTTGGAAAATGGATGAAAAGTATTTATTAAAGTTAAAAATGTAAAATCCCTGTGACCCAGCAATTCTTCTCTGGACCTACCCCGGGGGAATGAGTCTGTTTCCCATTTGGCCCATTACAAAATGCTCATTATGTATGTTCTGTGCCTTAATTCTACCTGATAAGATAATAAGGTCAGAAAAATGCTCACATTTTCTCCTTTTGGGATGAGCAGTGTGGAACACATTCAGATCAAAAAAATTCAAGAGTTATCTCTGATATAAACAAAAGAGACGACCCATCACTTCGCGCATCTAGTTATTAACGATCACGACAGCTTAATGAGGAAAAAGCCAAGTGACGCACTTACGTGTAAAAAGGAATGTGAATGGTCACGGCTGAAATTCACAAGTGTAGGTATTTATAATCCCTCAAAACCACAAGGAAAGGGAAGATGTAAGACTGGCAAGAGTAACCCCAAACCAGCTTTATTTCAACAAGTTATATGGAGGGAGGATCTCTCACGTTTTCTGGCTTTTCTGAAATATTTTTATTCCCTTCTAAGTTTTTTCTTTTTGGTAATTCAGAGAGTTATCACCCATACGAAATGCTCTGTAGCCCAAAAGTGTCTCCTTCCTGGTGGATCTGAAGCCCAGCCCACGGCCTGTTGGGTTAAGGCCTTTCCTTAACCTGTGGCTTCCCTGTATCTTCAGATGTACCAGTGTTGAGAAGCAGTAACCACCCACTGCCATTTTCTTTATGGTGACTATTTCCTCATGTCTCAACATGCCTGAGAGATCACACCTGCTACTGAAATGCCTTTCACCAGCGAACCATCCCAACTCACAGCTGGTGCCGGGGGCACTGGGCCCCATCTGCCACCAGTTTCAGCCTCCTCCCGCCCGCTGGGCTGCGAGTGCTCCAATTTCAAAGCTCCCTCTTATCACCTGTGCCCCAGGGCCATGCCTGGTATGTCTCAGACTGGCTTCTCTGGATGCAGAAATTAACTCATGTGTAAGGCAGGGACGGGGCAGAACTGGACATAGAAATGTACCAGCCGTGACACAGGATGATGAAGTCTGGGCCAGCCCACAGGGACCCAGAGTGCGTGTGCTCCATAGAGGTGCTGCCCTGGTCCTCCACACCCACTGCATCTGTCCCTGAATGGGGCCACCTGGGAAGCCCATGCCCTGGGGGGAAGGGACCCGGCCAAGCCGTCAGATCCTTCCAGAAGGGGAGTCCACTGTTTTCCCCAGAATTCCATGAGGACGAACTCAGATGAAGTCAGGTCTGAAAAGGGTCCCAGTCCTCCAGAATGACCCCAGATTTCACGTGTAAGACCACAGGCTTCATTCCAGTCTGATCTTAATTTGCAGTCCACAGTGTGTGCTGAAACTTTCTCATTCAGATTGGAAAATACTCCATATTCTCACTGGTCTAAATACGTGGTGTGCTATAATGTTTTTAAAGATGTACTTCTGAGAGAGATTTCTAGTTTGGTTTTCAAGAAAGATTACAAATGAGAAAAGGGGGTGAGAAAATGCTGTAACTAAAAGTGATTTACTATCATGGGGGAAGGTTTAAAGGGAGAACTTGTGGCATCTCATAGAAATATGTGTTTGACCTTGGGCCTTGCTTTAGATATTACTTTCTGAGTCTCATAAGGGTCAGCCAGGTTTTAGGCAAGAGTTTTAGAGCTCTAAAGAGCTTTTCCCAAAATTGTCTGTAGTCTTTTCCTGACCAAACTCTGTAGTTTAAATTCCATCTTGGGGGGCACTTAAAAGCTTTAACCACCACCACTAAATTTAGTAAAAGTTTAGTAATTTCTAATTTGGGAACATTCATCTTTTTCTCTCCTGAGAGTTTTCTTTCTTCTGCCTCACAAAAAAAAATGAGCCCCTGTTACCCCAAAGTTTCCCTTCTTGAAAAAGCTGCCACCATCTAGCAGAACAGCCTAAAAAAGAAATGTCCACTGAGCAGAGTGTTGATGTTACCCCAGGATGCAAGGGCTGCTTTGCCAACTAACTGGAAAGCAGTTTCCTGTGCGATAGGTTTCACAAGGTCACACTGTGCCTTTCTGATGTCAGGCCACTGCAAGTATTTTCTTTTCTTTTTCTTTTTTTTTTTTTTTTGAGACAGAGTCTCAGTTCATAGCCTTTGGTAGAGGGCCATGGCACCACAGCTCACAGCAACCTTAAACTCTCACACTCAAGCAATTCTCTTGCCTCAGCCTCCCAAGTAGCTGGGACGACAGGAAGTCTACTATTGGGGACTACTATGTTTGGGACTAATATGGGATTGCCTTTTTTTTTTTTTTAGAGATGAGGTCTCACTCTGGCTCAAGCTGGTCTCAAATCTATGAGCTCAAGGCAATCCATCTGCCTTAGCCTCCCAGAGTGCTAGGATTACAGGTGTGAGCCACCACACCCAGCTCAAGTATTTTCTTTTCTTTTTTTTTAATTTTATTATTATTTTTATTAATATTAAATCATAGCTGTGTACATTAATGCGATCATGGGGCACCATACACTGGTTTTATAAACCGTCTGGCACATTTTCATCACACTGGTTAACATAGCCTTCCTGGCATTTTCTTAGTTATTGTGTTAAGACATTTATATTCTAAATTTACTAAGTTTCACAAGTACCCTTGTAAGGTGCACCACAGGTGTCAAGTATTTTCAATGACAGCTTAAACCACAGGAATGTTAAGTTCCATTTTCAATTGCCCTAGCCACTGCCAAACCGAATTTGTTTCTCTGGTGGCCAATAATGGTATCAAATGTATTTCTTGAAATAAAACCAAAAGTAGTTTAATATCATACATTTAGAACTTGTGGCACTTATTAATAATGCACACACAGGATTGGATCCTAGTAATAACGCAAGGTGGAATATCAACTTTATTATTATTATTATTATTTCAGTTTTTGGCAGGGGCCAGGTTTGAACCCACCACCTCTGGTATATGGGGCCGGCACCTACTCCTTGAGCCACAGGAATATCAACTTTATTATAAGAGCTCATCTTAGAGTCTCTGCCTTACAATAAAAACCAGTGTCCTCCTTAGGTAATGAAGGTGTTCTTGGAATGCTTCCCTTTGTCCAGCTAACCTAAGTGGTATCCTATTACAAGCAATGTTTCCTCTTATTAAATTCACATCACCCAAAGTTTCTTCAAGCAAGCATGGTCAGCGTTGTGCCTCAGCCGACCAGAGGAAGCAGCCACACCCAGTTCTGCTCACTTTCCTTTGGTGCTTCTCCCACTTTCTTGCCCCTTCAAACAGGGTGTGAGCTCGTCCAGAGTGGGGAGAGTGAGCTTGCTGTGTTCTGCTGCCCCGGTGCCTGGCTTGAGTCTGCTGGATGACAGGGTCCCCAGGGCCTGGACAGGTGGGACAGCTGAGTGTAATTTCACCATGTTGCAGGGTTGAAGCCCTGTCACCGATGAGCCTGTTTAATTAGTTCCGGTGAGAGGACAGGAGAGAATTCAGGGTGGGTGAAATAGAATTCATGTCAGCATGTGAGTCCACTCCCTCCTCCCCGCTGTCTCTGTGCAACCCTCCCCCTGACAGTCACAGGCTGGCAGGTGTCACTTCTCACCTCTGCCCCCAAAGCTCACGTTGATAAAATTACCAGTAGGCAGACGATGAAGAGGCCCTTTACGGCATAACTAGTCCTGAGTCCCACACCTCAGTGGGAGTCCCACCTCAGTGGGAGTCCCATATCTCAGTGGGAAGTCCCTTAATTTAGTAGCCGATGAAATCATAGACTTCTTAAAGCTGTGGGGGCCTCAGAGTCCTCTAAAACCTGCTACTAAAAATAAGTGTTGGGTTGAAATGCGCCAACTCCAGCTGCCTGACTACTGACCCAGAGTCCGTGGTCTAACAAGATCCCCAGTTCATCCATGCACACTAAAGTTTGAACAGCCCACCTTTATACACACCAGAAGACAGCCAGAGAGAAGCCAGATGCCAGAACAAAATATGTCAACTAAGTCATAACATCAAATTACATGATAACATTAGTAAGAGCAGGGTTTAGCATCTGACAAAATATTTATCAGTACTTGAGAAATCCAATTACATGATAAGACCCTAGCATATAATTTCACAGTTCATAAATGTTTCTAAACACCGTCCTGGGAATTATTCAGTAAATACTTAAATTATATATATATATATATATATATATATATATATATATATAAAATGGACATATGTGTGTACACATATATGTACACATATATATACATGTATATATTTTTATTTTTTTGTGTGGGCTGGGTCATACAACTTCTAAGAGACAGACAAAAGTCATCTTGCTAGGCTAAATTTTTAGGAGTTTCCAAGTTTTCTAAAATTGTTACTTCTTTTACCTTTGAAGTTTCTAGATGGTCTGTTATTTCATTTCCAGCCTATTTTTCTTTTTACTTTAATTACGTGTTAATAAAAGGTAATAAACGTTGTCTACATGGAGAATATTAGGAGAGTATTTCGAAGAATAAAAGTTACCCACCATTCAACTCCAAGGAGGATATAGGTAACATGTTCCTATATTTCCTTTTAATTTTTTATGTAGTTAAATTGCATCTGTAGTTTATGCTGATTTATTTTAAGTTATGACAAAATGTATTATCATGTTTTTTCCTGGAATATAAACATAACTTCACATAACCAAACTCTATAATCTTTTTTTTTTGTTGTTTTGTTTTGTTTTGTTTTGAGACGGAGTCTCACTATGTCACTCTGGGTAGAGTGCTATGGAGTCAGAGCTCACAGCAACCTGAACCGCTTGGGCTCCAGCGGTTCCCCTGCCTCAGCCTCCCAAGTAGCTGAGACTACAGGTGCCCACCACCAATGCCCAGCTATTTTTGTTGCAGTCATTATTGTTGTTTTAGCTGGCCTGGGCTGGGTTTGAACCCATAGCAAGCCTTGGTTTATATGGCTGGCGCCCTACCCACTGAGCTATGGGCACCACCCCAAACTCTGTAATCTTAAAATCAAATCCTTTATAACTGGGATCTGATTGTTTTTACTATTCAATTAAAGAAGTGAAAGCATCATTGTGAATGAAGTTTTGTCCATACTTTGGGTTAGAAGTGAAACCCTACTAGCATCTTGATACTGACAGACCACTGTGCAGGACTGACCATCTCATCAGAGAGTTATAGATGCTTAAGGTCTGGCCTAACTTTACTAAAGAAAAATCAAATCTCATTGTTTAAGCAGAAAATTAAAAATTTATATTATATATCACCTTCTGTGAATAATCCACTTTTGCAACTCTCATTTATTTACTAAAGTTCATGTTTTTCTCCTTGATCTATATGTGGTGTTTATAGTTAGAGATATTGTCTTTAGTTGAATCTGTGTTTTTTTTTTGTTTCTGTTTCTTACATTGTCAGACATTTTAATGTACAGAAGTTTTTTTTAGAAAACTTTTATATAGCCAAATCTATCTTTTGCATATTGAATAGTTTATTTGCTTCTATGTTTCAAAGAAGATTCTCTTACCCAGAGATATTTGCCGTATATACTCGAGTATAAGCCGAGTTTTTTCACAAAAATTTGTGCCGGAAAAAACTCAGCTTATACTCGAGTGTATACGGTATTTCTATTATTTTCTGTCTTTTAGACTCAATTGTTTAGTTCATCTGGGAATTATTTTGGGTGTATAATACAAAATGAAAGTGTAAAGAAATTTTTCCAAATATGAACTGTTTCCATGTAATTTACTAAATCTCTTTACTGCTCAATTATTATGCCACACAGAGATACACATTTGCACGCACTGCACATAATTCTATAACTTCTGTGGTCTGTTTCTGGGTGTCAGTTCCTGCAGGGGCACCGCTGTGCGTATTGTAGCCCTGAGGGCTTCAGGCCTGAGACTGTCGACTCTTTTCCTCATTGCTTTTCAAACTTTTCCTGCATGGGGTGGTACCTGTGGCTCAAGGAGTAGGGCACTGGCCCCATATACCAGAGGTGGTGGGTTCAAACCCAGCCCCAGCCAAAAAAACAAAACTGCAAACTTTTCCTGTATGTTTTCAACTGCATATATTTTGACTTTTTAACTGTTAATTTCTGATCTATCATAGTGAGAGGATTTTATAAATATTATACTGATTTTTTTGGAATTTACTGGAATTGCTTCTGGCCTGGTCCATGGTGAATTCTTGTGAACGTTCAGTGTGGGCTTGAGAAGAGTGTGTATTCCCTGGTAACAAGGTGCAGGTTTCTATGGATATCCATTAAGTCAGACTTATTATTTCATTGTTAAGATCTTGTATATCCTTCCTAATTTTATGTCTGCTGGACTATGAATTTTTGAAAACTTTGTCAAATCACCCACCTAATAATTGTGAACTTGTCAGATTTGCTTATTATTTTCTTAGTTTTTGCTTTACATATTTCAAGACCATGTTGTTAAGTTCTTAAAACAAAAATAATTCTATGGTTGGGGGTCACCACAACATGAGGAACTGTATTAAAGGGTCGTGGCATTAGGATGGTTGAGAACCACTGCTCTAGAGCTTAGTGTGCCTGTGATCTTCTTCACTTCAGCGCCAACCCCAGTGCCAGTCTCCCCTGGGAACAGCCTCCCGGGCACACCCAGAGGCCTTGGGTAACCGGCCGTGTGCACGCCCATACCCGACTCAAGTGGACTCAAGTGAATGGTAAAACTAACATCACAGGCGGCTCTCTGAGACCAAATTCCTTCACACATTGTGGAAGTCTGGTCATGTGTGATGGAATTTTGGTTTGGGGGGTCATTTTAAATGGAAGGTTTCTGTATTTCGTTTTTATTTCTTGAAGGGTTTTTGCTCATTTTTAGCTCTCTGTTTGCTTTTTGTATTATATCAGTATTTATCCAGAATTGCTGTGTTTGAAATGGGTGGTGTGGAGAATTGGGCTGGCCGTTAATTCTGTCATATGTTATCTATTGATCTTAGCCATATTGGAGCATATTTCTCCCAATACTATTGACATTGTGTTTAGATGTGTTAAAAGTTTAATTTAGGAAGAATTTATATCACTATTTATTCTTCCCAACCAAGAACACAGACTGTATGGATTTCCATTTAATTATCTATCAGTGAACTTTTGTACTGAAATACCTTCTGGAATAAACCTCGAAACTTGGTTTTCGTTGTTGTTGTTGTTGTTGGATTAACATAAGGGTACATACACAGTCTGCATCTGTTAGAAAACATAGATCTTGATATCATTAATATAACTAATTCTTAATATTGCAGCATTACCGATTGAAAACTCCTGGAATACAAGCAGGAAGGTGGAACCCTCAGACTTGCTGGGATCTTTCCCGATTCCTGTGAGGTCTCCTCTACCAGTGAGTACCACTCACTATTTTTCTTGCCGTCAAAGAGCACCATGAACAGTGCCTCAGGCTCTGTAAGACAGGACAGCATTTCTCTCCTTGGGATTGCGGGCTATTTTGATCATTTAGACTTATATCTTCTTGGAACAGTTTCCTATAGTCATCTGTTTCCTTTTTTTAAGGACAATGTCAAAGCCCACAGCCAGAAATGTTCAGCCATCAGCCAAGAACAGAACAGGTCTGCAGGGCAGAGCAGCAGGGGTGGCTGCTAGGCGTGTGGGGCGTGTGTGTGTGTGTGTGTGTGTGTGTGTGTGAGAGAGAGAGAGAGAGAGAGAGAGAGAGAGAGAGAGAGAGAGAGAGATATGGACGCCTGCCTGTAAGTAGACTTTGGAGAAAGGAATCTTCTCCTAATTGTGAAGCTCCACTCCTCCTACCTTGCATCTTGTTGGTCACTAAGTATTTGTTCTGAAAGCTAATTATCTGAGAGCAGGGAACCTGGTTCTCTAATAAACAAACATGACGTTATGCTCATATATAATCCATTTAGGATTTTTCCATACATGAGCTTTAAAGCTTAATGTGATAAAGGGTGCAACCTGGGAAATCATAACCCGGTTTTACCTGGCTGTGTGTTTATTCAGCAGGGGGCTTTTCAATGTTTATGGGCCCAGCCGCTAGAGGCTTGTGTCTAATTAACTCTGTCCACTTTAACTCACTCATATCTGCTACCTTCAAAAGAAGTGTCACCAGGCCTACCAATCACCAAGGAAAAATAGATGTAAAATATGAACAATTTGTTCTGAGATTTGCCAAAAGAAAAATCTCTGTTGCAAAATGGAATCATTTCTGAACTGTTTTTTGAAATGACAAATAATATCATATATACAGAGGGTATATATAATATATAATATATAATATATTCATATAATATTATATTCATATATCATATATACAGAGGGTATATTTAATATATAATATATAATATATTCATATAATATTATATTCATATATTATATATACAGAGGGTATATTTCATATATAATATATAATATATTCATATAATATATTATATATTATATATACAGAGGGTATATTTCATATATAATATATAATATATTCATATAATATATTCATATATTATATATACAGAGGGTATATTTTATATATAATATATTTCATATATTATATATATGAAATGACATATTATATATACAGAGGGTGCCAAAAATGCATACACATTTTAAGAAAGGAAAAAGCCCTATTAATGTTGGAATATCCAAGTTACATTTGACTTCTGCAATTACAAGAAATACAAGATAACGTATGCAACGTAACAGAACTTATCAGTATAGGTTGAATATTATGATTTCAATACAGTTTTTTCCTTTCTTAAAATGTGTATACATTTTTTATACCTTCTATATATAGACACTTTTACACACGTACATTTTCTTTCAGAATAAAGATCATAAAGTTTAAATGGAATCGAAGTTTCAACTTCAACAAAATTCCTAATGATACACTCACAACAAACACCAAAACGATACGATGCAAAATCTTGCCAGACGGAAGGACATGGCCAGATGGTCTTGAAATGGTATGCAGGCTGCATGGGTCATCTATCTGGGAGGCACAAATCAGCGCACCACAAAATAAGATCGTTTCAATCGAGCATTTTTAATTAAAACTCCCACCGCACCTCATTACTCTTGTTAAAAAACTAAACATAGTATTATAGTCCTTAAGAACTTTAAAAACAGATATCAACAATTATTCTTAATTAAAACAAAAATTCTAAGATCCCACAGCATAAAGGGATTTTATAAGAAGGAGCTTCTGAAACTGTGGTCACCCTTGGTGATCACTCTGTGCGAGGTGGCAGGGGTCATGGGCAGACAGGGCCAAGTTCATCCAGAGCCTTCCTTCATCTGAATCACGTCCTGGTATTATTGCCACAAATCTTTCAATTATAGCACAAAACTGGGAATGACAATGATAAGAATCTGAATCTTTGACGCTGTTCATACCGTTGACCCAGAGAAAGTAAGGCTGTCCTGTCAAGATCACGGAAGCAGAAAGCAATACATACGCTGTTTTATTGGAAACTTTGGAGAGCCCAGTCTTTAGCAATCACACAATATTTCCAGTTCAGAAATTAGCCTTCCGCAAATAAAAACAATGCGCTTTAAAACACATTTTACGTCTATCTTTCATTCTCAAACCGTGTGAGCCTATGGCTGTTTCTCAAGGTTCTGCAACGTTCCTTCAACATTCTTTCTGGGGATTTAAATGGATTTAATTTTTACTGGAATTCAATTTAATAAAAATGTTCCTCATTGCAAAACATCAGTGATGGGAATGGTTCCTGTAACACGATGTTTCATTTTCATCCAACTTTTTCTTAATCTTCAAGTTATCCCTTTCTCCCTTCAACTTTCACATTTCAGCTTCATTCTAACGTCTTACACAGCCCTCCGCCATTACCAATCACAGCAGCCCAATTAACCTGAGCATAATACAAAAAAAAGGAAGAAGTAGTAACAAGTAGGTTCTGCGTGTTCTGGAAAGCATGCCAAGATGCTTCTTGAGAGGATAATTTGAGGTACTGACCTTCAGGATTGGGGTTGATTTTGTTGGATCCAGACTCTCACCCCCTGTGCCATGTCCCCAACAGGCTACAGACAGCATCTGGCCTAACTCCAAGGAATTAATTATCCTTCAAGATAGACCATTTTATTTTAAGTAGTACTGATGTATGTGTATTAGAAACAGTCTTAATGTAAACCGGGACCTCCTCCCTGCACTGTCCACATTTGGGGACCCCTGGATTTACGTGAGGAAAGTCCTTTCTGTCTTCTCTGAGGTCTCACTTAACTTTTCTAATGATAACTATGACTCTCCCCTCCCGGGTTGTCTTTTCCTCTCCAGGTTAAACACAAGCACATTCTTCCCTTTTATTCCCTCCCCCTTACCTTACTGAACTACGTTTTGCCCATCGTCCTCTCAAAATGTGACCTCCAGAGCAAAGTAGGTTTCAGACGCAGTGTGACCAGTGACAACGGGACAGGGCTGCCACCTCCCTGCCATAAACCCCCTTCTTGTGCTTTTGCTCCTTAACGTGGAATTTGCTTTTGGGGTCAGCGACGTCAAATTGTCATTTCATTTTGAGTTTTCTGTTGACCTTTTTATCTGATTTGTTGTCAAACTCGTCTCCTTATTTCAGTATTTATCTTGTTAGACCTATACAAAGAAATTATCGTTACTTTCTTTCGTAATAAATTTCATGACCGAAAATAGAATCAGAAACATACCTAAATAACACCTCGACTAATCTCATTGTGTCAACTATTTAAGTGTCTTCCGTAAGGCTCTCCCATGTGCCTAGTAGTAACTGTATCTCAGAAATCGTTTCCACTGTTTCACATGATGCTATAAACATGTTTATATGTTTCTATATGAATTCCAAAATTCTCATCTTTTTGATGAAGACGTTACATCTTTTTTGTTTACCTGAATGGAGTTGAAACATGTTCTTAGTAAAGTATCTCAAGAATGGAAAAAAGAACATCCAATGGACTCAATACTAATATGAAACTGATATATAAACAATTACATGCCCACGTGAACAATAAAACACAAATATCGTCTAGCAAGGGGGAGAGGTGGGGAGGGTAGGGGAGGGGAGTAGGATTAGTGAGTTCTGTCCTAACTGCACAATGTTAAGGTTACACAGCACACCCCCTGGGTGAAGAGCTCAAC
>CAUYPK010053680.1:0-31185 GCA_963574355.1 Loris lydekkerianus | reverse complement strand
CAGGCCAATTCATAATTGCTAAGTCATGGAAGATGCCCAAGTGCCCATCGACCCACGAATGGACTAGCAAACTGTGGTACATGTATACCATGGAATACTATGCAGCCTTAAAGAAAGATGGAGATTTTACCTCTTTCATGTCTACATGGATGGAGCTGGAACATATTCTCCTTAGCAAAGTATCCCAGAATGCAAGAAAAAGTATCCAATGTACTCAGCCCTACTATGAAGGTAAACTATAGCTTTCACATGAAGGCTATAACCCAACTATACCACAAGACTATGAGGAAAGGACCAAGGAAGGGGAAGGGATGGGGGGGTTGGGTGGAGGGAGGGTGATGGGTTGGGCCACATCTATGGTGCATATTTTTATCTATAATAAAAAAAAAGAAAAAAAATATATAAAAAATAAATAAATAAATAAAATTTAGCCATTCTGGTAAATCCCTAAAAAAAAAAAAAAAAAGTAAAAGAAATATAGGTGAAAAAATCTAAACTGATCAAAATCATACAAGAAAGATGAGTATGATTGTCTTTTAAGTTACAGGGCATATCTGAAAAAGGAAACCATGGTGTGAGAAAAGATACCTATAAAGCATATAGCCAGCAAAAGAACATATATCTTGAATATCTAAAGAATTCTTTCAAATCAATAAGAAAATTCCACTGTTTTTCAAAAGGCAAAAAGTTTAAACCATTTGCTTCAGTAGAAAAAAATATACAAATGATCAATAAGCCAAAGGAAGAGTCAACTTTTTTTTTGAGACAGAGTCTATGTCACCCTCAGTAGAGTGTTGTGGCATCACAGCTCACAGCAACTTCAAACTCTTGGGCTTAAGCAATTCTCTTGCCTCAGTCTCCCAAGCAGCGGGGACTACAGGCACCCGCCACAGTGCCCAGCTATTTTTTAGTTGCAATTGTCATTGCTGTTTAGCAGTCCCGGGCTGGGGTCAAACCTGCCCACTTTGGTGTATGTGGCTGGCACCCTTACTCACTGAGCTACAGACGCCGAGCCAATAGTTAACATCTTCAGTGACAATGAGACACATACTCATCAGAGTGGCTAACATTTTAACAACTGACAAAAATAAGTTGACAAAAATGTAGAATTCAGACTCTCAGGATGCTGGCAGTAGTATCAACTGGAATACTGGAAAAGTCTTTGGCATTTTCTGTTAATGTTAAACACAAGCAATATTATTAAGCCTTAAGAAAGGAAATTCTAACACACGGATGAACCTTGAAGACATTCTGCTAAATGAGGAAAGCTAGGCACTAAAGGACACATATTGTATGATTGCACCTGTACGAGATACCTACAGTAGTCAAAATTTTACAGAAAGAAAGTAGAATATTTATTCATGGTCAGAGGAAGGAAAGAATGGGGTGTTATTGTTTAACTGGATACAGAGTTTTAGTTCAGGGTGCTGAGAGATGGATAGGGCAATGGTTACACAACAACATAAATGTGCTTTATCCACATATTGTATATACTCGAGTATAAGCCGAGTTTCTTCGGCACAAAATTTGAGCCGAGTTCGGGTTTTTTGGCACAAATTTTGTGCCGAAAAAACTCGGCTTATACTCGAGTATATATGGTAACTATACACTTAAAAGTCGTTAAAATGGCAAATTTTATGTTCTATGTATTTTACCATAATAAAAAATTTTAAAGCAAAGAGTAGATAAATTCAGATATATTCATATTGCCTTACTCCATTTTGTATTGCTATTACAAAATACTACAGACTGGGTAATTTACAAAGAAAAAAATTTATGTCCTTCAGTTCTGGAGAGAGAGAAGCCCAAGACTAGAGGCCAAGATGAAAGTCTTCATGCTGGGCCCTTGTGTGACAGTAAGGTGGAAGGGCAAGAGATCAAAGAGAGGTCCTTGTGGTTACAGCTCACCTCAGCGGGGTTGATGTGCTTTCTTCACCCTTCTCTTTGGGTGCAGCTCAAATCCACCAGGTTACTTGCTAAATTTTCTTCCCTTAACTATCCTTCTGGACGGGAGCCTCTGTGAAAAGCTGGCTTCAATCCACCATCTTGTCTCCACCTCCATTAATTCCTTTTTAAATATTCTCACCAGGCTAGTGTCCTGGCCAGGTTATTCCTAGAGACTAAAATTATGAATAATTATTCATAGGGATTTACAATAAACTATTGTCACCTGGGCCATATCTGATATGATAAAGATTACACAGGAATTGAAGCAGGCCAAAGATGATTGGTAAGACATAATACTGTGAGTTAATGCTCCCTTTTTAATTTCTAGCTAGAGCCCAGCTAGGCAAAATTTATACTATCTAGGAATAATATTCCATAATACTCAATATTTAAGGGTTTTCCACAGGCATATTTAATTTGCCTGTCTTAATCTAGGGCAGTGGGGCTTAGACTTGCTAAACTCTGAATAATACTTGCTAATTACTTGCTAATACTTGCTAATACTCTGAAAGTAACAAAATACACTACAATGCTGATATGAAAATTCCTTAGGAAAAAAAATTAAAAATTTTAACGACATAGACACCCATATGACTACTAAAGGGTGGCTCACATATCCAGTTAAATTGGAGGTCCAACTCAGTTTGTGAAATATTTGCTGACTGCATAGGCAGAAGTAGAAATCTCTCATAAAATATGAGAAATAAATTGTTATTTCTTAGTAACAGTGGCACTAAAGAGGAAGCCTAGGGACTAGTGGGACTGTGTTTGGGCAAAGTCATACTGCCCATTTAGAAATGCTATTTGTCCGTTTCTAAAAATTCACCAAAAAGAAGTGTGAATTTGATTGGGATTTTTGAGCAGACACAGGCTTCAGCAAATGCTTCACAAGGGTATTTATGACCCAGGCCTTCCCACTGGATCTTATGACCTGACTGCTCAGGTGATTGTAAAAGTGACTGCAACATGACTGCGGCAAGAGAGCTCAACATGAGCTTTTGGTAGCAACCAGATAATGCCACTCAACAGAGAACACTGAGATTTTAGATTCACAAGCTGTCTAATGCAGCCATTCATTACCTTCCTTTAAACAATAGTCTCCAACTTCTTACTGGAAAAACATAAGATAATCCTGAAACACGAAATACCTTTAATGTAAGTGAAACATCCCGAGCTGCTAAGCAGAGGTCACTGATAAAATGGATATGTTACATTTAAGAGGATGAAATGGAGAAGATGGGGGTGAACTCATCATGTGCATGCACACATTCCCTCCAAGGATCTCCCTGATGCTTCTTCCGTTTCTAAATCCTGTAATCATCTCCTAGCCCTGACAAAAAAAGCAGTTTGCTGCTCTGATGGGTGTTTCCAAGTGGGGGTTTACCTTCCTTTTTTTCAAATTGGCTTTGAAGCATCCTGCAGATGGTGAAACTCTGATAGAAGAAAGCAAAGTCAAATTTTCACAAAGAGCAAAGGACTATTTATTTGGGGACAGAGGAGGTGTTAGATTTATATTCTGAAGGCAGTGTTCAAACGTTTATATAATATTTTCCTGAGTCCATAGTATTGTAGAAAGGTGGACTGGTCAGGAAAATGGGCTTAGGATGATCAGATAATTTTTTTAAAATTTCCTATGTGGTACACATAAAGTTTAGAGGAAAGTAGGGTGGATTTCACTGAACGATAAACCTTGGATGTCCTGCTGAGAATTCCTGCTGACTGAGATTTCCACTAAATTCATCTAGGGTTTGGTTATCAAGTGATGGAAGTAATGAGAAAGAACATAATTAAAGTTTTGAAACTAGAACATATCATCCTGCTACTTGAATATATTTTATATGATGAAACATTTCACTGCATAGTTTCACATTATTCATTGTTTTGCAATTCTACTGCCACTAACATACAAAAATCTGACAGGAAAAGTTGATAATACGAGGACATATCAGATCCTTTATGATGCTGAAAACAGAAATCACACTTAATTAGAATGGACAATTAAAATTCCTGCTGCTTAAACAGGTGTTCAAGAAAAAGTTTGGAGTGGCTGGGTTGCTTAATAACTGTATGTTCATGCTAAATGAAAGAGGAGTATGCTCAGAGCTCCAGTGAACATTTTTCATTGGTGGGAAAGTGGAAATGAGGTGTGAGGTGTGTTCTACTACATAACTTTGTATTTTTTTCCATTTCACAATGTTTCCTCTTGTTTTTCTTAATCTAGTTGTAGATGAAACTGTGGTTGTAATTACTTATATAGTAGAGAGAGAGAGAGAGATTAATATATAAAAGCTGATATCACAAAATATTTGACAGCATGTATTTATTCTTAAAGGAACATCATTATGGGCCATAAAGTGACTTGATGTAATCATATTAGAATGAACTGAATGTAGCCCGTCTATCAAATGGAGTAAAAGTTTCTTAATTCTTTTACTCTAATGTATCTTCCTAGCAACTGATGTTATTGCATGTAGTAATGTACTAAAAGTACAGCTTGGCCAAGCCAAACCAGTACTAGCACCAACAAAACAAAACAAAAACATTAGAAGTGATAATGGTGAGTATGGATTAAATAGATAATAGAAGAAAAACTGGAGGAAAAGATGGAAAAAGTGAGAGTTTACAGATCAGTATTATTCCAGGGAATGATGGAATAATGTTATTCCCAATATTATGTATCACAGCAAGAAAATAATTTCAGATCTGATGCTAACGGATGGCTAATACTAGGCAGTAGTTTATTATTTAGTGAGAAGAGACACAGAGAAAGGGTTTTCAAGGAGAATGGGAGGATGCCAGGCCTGCTGAATAAGAAAGCCTGCATGGCCCACAGAGACATTCAACAGTTAGATCAGGACTCAGCAATTCTCACCCAAAAAGGGAAAATAATAAGAGTATGAAGTAATATAGGTAAGCGATGGCCAAAAGCAAAGGACAATAATCAGTAACCAACAGAAAAGGACAAGGGTTCTTGGAGGTACAGAGAGACCAATGAAAGAGTTACCGATAACCTTAGATTGAGAGAAAGAGAATATTTATACCTCTACTCTGCCTCGGGCTCTCTCTCTCTCTTCTCACTCAGGAGAGGGACCCATTTCCAACTCTCTTTAAAAGTGCTCTAAGTGTTCCCTTTATACTTAAATAAAACTTCTCTTGTTACACTAAAATCTATGCAAAGTTACTTTCTAGTCACACGGCCTGTACTTCCAGTTTCTATACACTTTTTCTTTCTGTCTGTCTGTACCTCAGGTGAACTTTCTAGTTCTGCAGACTAATTAAACCAGGTCAACTGGACTCAGGGAACCAGAATCCCCAACCCCAACACTTAGTATAACATATTGTAGAAGATCTGGAAATACAAACTATCAAAGATATGTGAGATATACGTGACAAGAAGACATCAGTCAAAGTCAAATGGGTGGGAAGGCCTGGTCTCACCCTTTCCTTGAGAGGAGATGGCTAAGGGAATGAGTAACCTGCACAAAGAAATCTTGTTAAGATATCAATAACCCAAAAAGATCACTGTCTGGACATATTAATGATGTTTAATAGCAGAGTATTTCAAGAGTCCCTATCTCTAAAATATACATAGTATGGTATATCTGTTCTGTCTCAAATGCTTATCAAAACTGAAAAACAAATCTGGACTTTATGTCTATATGTGTCAGGACTAACTGGATAGTGAAAGGTAGGTACTGAGTAATTAGTAATTAGTAGAATGTCAAATGAAGTCAAATTAAATGGCTATATCTGTGCCAGTGTTTTTGTTGGTTGGTTGGTTGGTTGTTTTTTATATTTCTTAAATTTATTCTGGTAATCTAAAACAAAAAAGGAGTCTTAGGATAGGAGAAAAATAAATTTTTGGAATTCCATCTGGCAGTATCTTGATTCTCTAGGAAAAGTATGTTTCATCTGTTTCTGAGGCTTGACTTATCATTTGAATCATTCCTGAAGACTGGTGTCAGATAAGACCAGTGATTTCTGTTGAGGCTTCTTTGACAATCCAACCATATGAGTTAGCACAAAATTGATAGCATGAATTGAATACCTTAAAATACAATTCAAGAAAAACATTATCAATTAGGAGCACAGCACCAATTATGTAAGATATATATCTTAGAATGAATCTAGGAAAATTTGATTTGATTGAAATAAACATTATATATAGTATATATATGAATATATGTGTATATATATGTGTGTGTGTATATATATATATATATATATATATATATATATGCATACATAAGAAAGTAGAGCAGTGGTTCTCAACCTATGGGTCATGACCCCTTTTTAAGAATATATTACAGCATTAGAAAGGTTGAGAACCATTGAAGTAGAGGAAAAAAACCATGTCCAACAAATTATGATAAGTAGATTAAAAAGTTTACCTGTAAGAATGGGAATGAATCAAATATATCCACAATTGCCACTTTTCTTTGT
Source organism: Loris lydekkerianus (assembly GCA_963574355.1). Taxonomy (NCBI): domain Eukaryota; kingdom Metazoa; phylum Chordata; class Mammalia; order Primates; family Lorisidae; genus Loris; species Loris lydekkerianus. The sequence continues at coordinate 24,795 of CAUYPK010053680.1, read as the reverse complement.
ATTATGCAGGTAGTTCTATACAGTATATTAAGGTAAGAAAATATTAAAAGTTGTAAAAATAGGAAGTAAAGGGTGGTGCCTGTAGCTCAAAGGACTAGGGCGCTGGCCCCATATGTCAGAATGGCGGATTCAAGCCCAGCTCTGGCCAAAAAAAAAAAAAAAAGGAAGAGGTAAGGCTGTTATGATTTGTGGATGAAAGAATTATATATTATATATGTTACAAATTAAAAAGAACCTACAGAAATTGCCATTTTTACAAAAAGAACACTTTATTTAGTTTACTAGATAAACATCCTATATGCAGTAATCAAAATATCTCAGTAACTTAGGAAATAAATGTTTTTGAAAAACACTGAAATATCACAAAATATCAACTGTCTTAGAATAAATCTAGGCAAATGCTGTATACTTGATTGACATAAACCTGAAAATGGCAATAAAGTAATTATGGTTTATATATATAGCAAATTTAGGTTATGGAAATAATTAATTTACACACAACATATAAATATATACAAATTTAGTATATAAATTATAATATACTAATGGTAGTAATATAATTTAAAATTACATTAAATTTTGGAGAAAAACACAATTTGACAATATTCAGGAAATTCGATACAAAACTTTGACACTCAGCATTTCCACTGTTGTTTCTGATGAAGAAGGACCATTGTATATAAATAAATCTGTCATTAAGCTTGTTCTTTGGAACACTAATTATAAAAATAAAATATATTAATATAACCTATTCTTTGGTAATGTAAATAATTTGTAAATTAACTATAAGAGAGGTATCTATGCAATAGTTTAAAGGAATATTCTAGATGTACATGTATATAGTGAGAGAAAGAGAGAAAGTCCTGGAAATATAACTTTATAAAAATAATTGCCGAATATAATGAAAAGCATTTAATATTGAAAGACATACAAGCTAATAGTATTTTGTATAGATTAAAACATAGCATAATAACATTATAAATATACATAGATTTATATTTAATATCATTTTAAATGATGCTGCTTGAGAGAATGAGTGAAGAGTAGAAGGGATGGACGGGAACTTTTAGTAGTTTTTTTTTTTTTTTTTAGAGATTTTACTATTTTTTTCCTGGTTAGGTTAGCCAACTTTCAGTAGTTTTGCTGCTTCCAGCAGTGTTTGCATTATTTTACTATTCAAAGGTATTGACAGAAAGAAATGAAGCAAATATGTCCAAATAATTCATCTCAATGGAGGGTATATTTTGCATCTGTCAGATGTATTTTGCATCTTTCATTATTTGAAATAGCTTTTAATGACAAACGGAAAAAATTCCTCTCTGAATTATGACTGGCAATTGTAAACATCCTAAAATTTATTTTTGTAAAATTTTGACAAATGTGCTAACCTGTGATTGAAATTTTCCTCTTGCTGAGATTTTAGGTTTTTTTCTCCTTCTTTAGAAAGATATTATTATTTAGCTCAAAGGAACTTACAGCTCCTCAATATTTATGTGACTAACAATAATCATGAACATATAGTACACATCTTAATATTTGCAACAGAGCCACACATAAGTCCTTCATTATTTTCTCTGACTTCTGTGAAGGAACTGAGCAATTCAAACCAAATCTTTTTCTGTTTTATCAATATAACACAAAATATGGTAATATGTTTCTTCTTAAAGTAATTGTTAGAAACATTTTCTCTCATTGAACCATGTGAATGAGCTAAAAGAATTTTTTAAGTTAAAAATCAGCCACAAATACTTAATGTGAGCCTCTAGGCCTATCTCTGGAAAAGTCATCATTTTATATATTAAGTAAGCAGTACTTTTCCTAAGAAGAAGCACACAGCAAAGAAAGTAGATACTGTAAGGAAAAAAAAAAAAAAAAAAAAAACTTAATGGAGCTTTAAAAATGACATAGTGTTATTATAAGTCTACTTAGACAGTGAATCATCAAATAGTAGGCCCATTAGCAAACAATGCATCACTTTTTGTTGCTGAGATTTCTTCCAGCTCTCTGAGTACCTTCCCTTTGTAGGACTTTGTTCTGTATTTTATCTTTTGATACCCTGTGCTACTCCAGTAGCATTTCCTTTATTTATTTATTTCATTAGCATTCCTGTCTCTGGTGACTAGTTTCTTAGTTTCTCTACCCAGTGTTTTTTAAGCATTTTTATCTTACAGCACACTTGAACCTATAGTTAAACTTCTGCAACACACATTATGTTTATCAAAAAGAAAGAGTGGGGAAAAAAAGGAATATATTTACTATTTCTTGAACTTCTTTCAAAAATAATTTAATTAGTGATTGTAAAAATGTTCACGATACTCCTAAGTCCTCGCACAGCACACTGGCACACCTGTTGAAAATCACTGCTCTAAGCAAAGGAGTATGCTTGTCTATTATAAATTCCATGTGGTGACAATAGTCTGTAGCATCTGGTTGAGGTCCTCAGAACATTTGTTGAATGAAAGTTGCATAAATATGACTAAAATATTGTCAACAAAATGCATGCATTCATGTACAAGGAGTATATTTATAAACTCTGTATGGTCATTCACGTGCACCAACTACTTTCAGGAAGTAGTTGGTGTCGTGAATATATTCACATGAAATAAAGAGAACACGTACTGGAGATTAGAATGGCTGCTTCAAGTAACACCTATAATTTAAAGTGCACAAACAAAACTCCAATTTTTAAAATACATTGAAATAGAAAATGATACACGGGACTTTCTTGGTCCTGACAAGATAATTCTTTACTGTTTATAGCTGAGTTCTGAGAACCAAGCTCAGAAATTCAGTCTGTGTGACGCTGAATTATAACCTTAGTTGAATTCATGACTTTGCTGTGTCTTTTATGTGACAATAAATTTAGTGCTAAAAAAGAATGAGTATTCAACAATGAGAATAACACATCTGGAAAAATTGAGATAACTGAAAAAATATATAATTAAAACCTCTAGTACCTTTGAACCATATTTCTATGTGTCTGTTCTCTGAGAAATATATTTATTTTTATGGGAGGAGGAAGTTAAAAAAATTATTCCTTTTCCCTATAACTTACTGTTCTATGCTATTAATCAGAATGTAAATTTAACATAGCCAGGTGATATGATGTGGCAGTAATATTAGGCAGCCAGGGATTGAACTCAAATGGAATTGCAGAGATTTACCAATTTGTATCCATAGGAATGTGGGAATAAGTTGGGGGGAATATATTTTAAAGTGCTTAGGCAAGGAAATGGAACATAATTTTAGTTTGAACTGAACTTATACAAATATGAATCAAGATTCTGGCCCTTGATAATGACAATGAAAAGTCAAAAACCCATTGAACAATGCAGAGGAAGAAAAATGGCCAATGGTAATGTCTTCCATTTATCCACTCTTTCATATATTTTTTCTACTAAGGTCTAATAATTTTCCTCCCTTCATCCCATGAAATACTAAGATTTCATAACACAACAATCTCCATGTGCTTTTTATAGTTTTAGAGAGTTAGCTGAAGGAGCTTCAAAAAAATGGTGTTCCTGATATCAGCAAGAATAAGGACAGTTCTGTGTCCCCTATCAAAATCCTGAAACTGATTCACCAGTTACAAAATAGGAATGTGTATCAAAATAAACACCAAGGTGGCACAGATATCAGTTCTAAGGTAATAGTGCTTTCCATTTGCTCAGCAGACCAATGAATCACTTGCTTGTAATGATAAATTATAGGTTCAGATTGCGTAGGTCCCGAATTAGATTTCAGATTCTACATTTCCTAATAGTTCCCAGGTGATGTCCACCTGGTTGTCCGCAGGACTTTAATTTTGAATATCAAGGATTCAATTCAAAGTGATCTCTCTCTGAAGTTAATTAATTTTAAGAGTGAGAAATAACACAAAACCTCTAAGAAAATCTGGCACCATTTTCTATGCTATTTCTAAAATGTACAGGTTTATATCCAGTGGCCCTGACTTCATCCATGTTCTAGAACCAATCGGTTTGTAAACTGGTGACATCTAGAATGAAAGAAAGGAAGATTCACTGTTAGCATCCCCTGAGTCCATAGCATTCATCCTGTTAGTCTCCCTTGGTGACAGCCACAATTGTTTACTATAGAAAGTCCAATCTCCAACTTTTTAGAGACCTTTAGATCCCTATTTATGTGAGATTTAATCTCTAAGCACCCAGAAGCATCATATTCCAGTATTCAGGGTGGTGGCTGGGGATATGTAGGTGATAAACGTATTTTTATTTGAATTGATCCACTAGGTCTCAGAATTCATCATAGGATAATTTCCATAGTTCTTGAATTTAGGATTAGAATTCCTATTTTCTTAGCTGGTCACAGCTGCTCATGCCTGTAATCCTGGCATTCTGGGAGGCCAAGGCAGATGGATCTCCTGAGCTCAGGAATTGAAGACCAGCTTGAACAAGAGCCAGACTTTCTCTCTCCTAAAAAAAAAAAAAAAATTGGTGAATGTTGTGGCGGGTGCTAGTAGCCTCAGCTATTCAGGAGGCTAAGGCAAGAGCATTGTTTAAACCAAGGAGTGGAGGAAAAAAAAAAAAAAGAAAGAAAAAAAGAGTCGCTATTCTAAACAACTGAAACAATTCTTCCTAACCTATAAGCCTATGCCTTTCTAACCTATAAATGCCTTCCTAACCTATGAAGAGTGCCCTTTGTAGGAAGACCCAACTGAGAGCTGTCTCATCTCCCATTTCCTTGCCAAATAGTGCATCAAAAGCAGAGCTGAATTCTGGGGTAAACACCAGAGAACAGAGGCACTGTCAAGGACTTGAAATCAAGTTCTCAGTTGATATTGTGTAAAAAGAGCTGTATAGTCTTATACAATGACATATTGTTATTATGAATCTACTTAGATGGTGAATTTTATTTAATTTGCTATTCTAGATATGATATAATTACTAGATAAAATTAATACAAACTTAGCAATTAGACATGCAACAATAAGCATTATGAAGGCATTTTCTCCATGCTGACTTAAAAAAAAAATCAGCTAAACTTTCTTGACTAAGAACAGAAATACTATTTCTTCTCAGAGATGGTCTTCCCCCCACCCCCCTGCTTTTGGCTTTTTGCTTCAAGTCAAAATAAGAGTTTTCATTTTGCTGCCGCACACACACAAAACTGAAAAAGGACGAAGTAGGAAAGACTCCAAATGTCTTGCTAAAATCCATACATAACTTCAAATGGCAAAAAAAAAAAAAAAAAAAAGGAAAAAGTGCTCAACATCACTAATCATCAGGAAAATGCAAGTCAAAGACACAATGTCAAAACCATATCGAGACACCACCTTACTCTACTCAGAATGGCCATTGCTAAAAAGTAAAAAAATCAGGGTGGAGCCTGTGGCTCAAAGCAGTAGGGCACTGGCCCCAAATACCAGAGGTGGTGGGTTCAAACCCACCCCTGGCCAAAAACTGGGAAAAAAAAAAAAAAAAAAAGTAAAAAAAATCAGTAGATGTTGGCATGGATGCAGTAAAAAGGGAATGCTGATACATTGTTGGTGTAAATCAGTACAACCTTCATGCGAAATAGTAGGAGGATTTCCCAAAGAATTAAAAGTAGATTTACTATTTGATACACCATCTCACTATTGGGTATCTACCCAAAGGAAAATAAATCATTTCATCAAAAAGACACCTGCATTTAAATGTTTATTGCAGCACAGTTTACAACTGCAAAGACATGGAACCAACATAAATGCCCATCAGCTGATGAGCGGATAAAGCATATGTGGTGTATATCCTCCATGGAGTACTGCTCAGCCATCCAAATGAATGAAATAATGCATTGAACTTTTGCAGCAACTAGGATGCAATTGGAAGCCACTATTCTAAATGAAGTAATGCAGGAATAGAAAACCAAATGCTACTTGTTCTTATTTGTAAATAGGAGCAAAGCTATGGGACCACAGGGGCAAACAGGATGGTATGATGGACACTGAAGACTGAGAGGAGAATAGAATCGGAAAGAGGGAAGGGAATAAAAATTACCTATTGGGCACAATATACACTACTGAGTGATGGGCACATTAAAAGCCCTGACTTCGACAATCTAAAATCCATCTATGTAACCAAACAACGCATTTTGAAATTTAAAAAAATAATTCATTAAGGAGATGTTCTTCACCAAAATACACAAGTTTATCACACCAGGGGGGCATCTTGAAGTCCAAACATCTAAGGGAAAAATTTGGCTTACAAACTCCAGGAAAAGTTGCTGTCCCTTTTAGCCCATTAACATTAGAAATGAGAAATAGTCCGAGGTGGAACACACAGATCTTATTTCCACCAATATATATTACTTCATGGATATTCCCTATAACACATTCTCACACACATACACATACAAATTAAAAAGTCTAAAATCTGATATAGACGACTGTAAATAATACAGTAGATTCTAGAGAGAAGTGGATCATTGTATTGTGAACACATGCTCAGTAATAACACTAAAGGGATTAGAGAAATAAAATCCTCCTGGAAGTCAGTACTTCAGGTAGTAAATCCAATTAGTACATGCAGCCCAATAAAGTGCTGATTCTTGGGCAGGTCCCATATTCTCAGTAGCCTGGGAAGAATTATTAAGAAGCAAAATTGTAGGATTTCTGAATAGCAGAAGTTTTTGAGGAAGGTCTCAGGCTCAAATCCAAAGGATATATTTCTTATGTGAATGGCCCAAAAGTCTTCTGTGGCAGGTCTTCTTAATAACCAGATGTCATGATGAGCAATTTTGTAGATGACAACCATCCACCTCCCACCAATAGCCAATGATCAAAACTGCCAGTGTGTCAAGGACGGACGTTATGCATGAGTTCAATGATTCCAAGCTCCCCTTATGAATCTAACCTGGTGCCACTGCAGCAGAGTGCTCACCTTGCCTGTGAGAGACTGTATAAACTGCCAACATGACACCTCACCAGGAAGAAAACTAGCCAGGCATTTGTTGGCATATTATTTATAATGGACTCTGAGGAAAGGCTTTCTGTGGAAGCTCACAATTAGATATGCACAAAATAGAACCTATCAGCTCATGATATTAAAAATTTCTGGTGCTCATACAGTGTTATCAGATATCTATATATTTAATCTCATAGTTCTTTGTTGATTTCATTCCTGAGTATTTCCTCTTCAAGCAGAGCTAAAAATGGCCAGTCTCAGCTTACACAATAAAGTTGAAAATTACTGAGAAGGTGTAAGATTCTTTCTACTATGTTGCTGATTTCTATGGCTGGATTTCTTCACTTATGAGACTCTCCCCCCTGTGAACCTCTGTCCAGGCACATATAATTCCTGGCTAGGCAAGGCTGAGAAGATCAGCCATTGTTATAATGAATGTGAGTTAACTGGTTGATAAGCTGGCGAAACTACTGCAGTTGAAGAGGAGTAATTAAAAAATATATAACTGAGCCATATAAGGTGGCTCCCACCTGTAATCTTAACACTCTGAGGCTGAGGTGGGTGGAGTCCCCTGAGCTCACAGGTTTGAGACCAGCCTGAGCAAGAGCGAGACCTTGTCTGTAAAAATAGCTGGATGTTAAGGTGGGAGCCTCAGCTGAGCCCAGCTACTCAGGAGGCTGAGGCAAGAGAATTGCTTAAGCCCAAGAATTTGGGATTGCTGTGAGCTATGATGCTACAACACTCTACCAAGGGTAACAAAGTGAGACACACATACACATGCACATAACTGTAAGGTAAAAATAAAATTATGAACAAATGTCAACCATAAAGGTAAAAATGACTTGTGCAAACTGGGACAGAAACTCATTCTCTATATAAATTTTCATTTTCAACCCACTCTTTCTTAAAAATAACTTCAAGATTACTATTTGTCTTAGGCAATGTATGTATTTATATCATTACATTTAGCTAGAAACCCACTTAAATAAAAATAAGCAAAATAAGAGGCCAATAAAAAATACATGATGACATTGATGACTCTATTATTCAAAGTAATTGGTTGTATAGAGCAGGCACTGCCAGTTTGGATATGATCCCTTGCGCAGTGAGGGTGCAATCCTGCATAATGCATTGAAGGACATGAATCAATAGCCAACATGTGACTGTGTTTTCCCTGCTGTTAGAATGTGAGAGGCTGGAAAGTCAGGGAGTAGTTGTGGTTGGTACCTAATGACCCTTCCATTTGTTTTATTTCTGTTGTTTGAAATGGGTGAGCAAATTGTATTTCCACAGCCAAATCTTCCTACCTGCTTTGGAAATGAGGTTTTATTATATCAGAATCACACTCATTCATTTACTTCTTGGCTACTTATACATTACTACAACAGAGTTAAGTAGTTACAAGTAGAGATTATATGATCTGTAAGCCTAATATATTATTTGTATCTTTACAGAAAAAGGTTACCAATCCCTGTCTTAAAGTTTGTTTATGATTTATTTTTCTTTTATTTATACATATTATTTTACACATATGAACCTCTTTGACAACCTGGTCAACATGTGGAGATGGTCAACTTAAGGAACTAGGCCTACTGAACTGATGTGTTCATATGGTGTATGTCCGGTCTATGAAAATTAGGTCAACTTAAGGAAGTGGTCAATGTAGGTATGGTGGCCCCCAAGGAGGTTCTACTGTATTTGGATAAATACAAAGGAAAGAAAATCTATATATTAAATTGATACCTGCTCCCCCTCCCTATACCACTATTCATAACAGCAAAGCTATAGAATCAAGTTAACAATTCATTAAAAGATGAAAGGATCAAGAAAACATGATAAGTATACACAATGGAATACTATCTATTCATAAAATGAAATAAGTCCTGTCTTTTCCAGCAACATGAATAGAACTGGAAGCTGTTATTGCATGAACTAAGCCAGGTACAGAAAGAGAAATACATGTATCACATGTCCTCACGCATATGTGGAAGCTGAAAAGTTGGTCTCATAAAGGTAGAGAGCAGAATAATAGTCACTAAGGGTTGGAAAGGGGTAGAGGTGAAGAGAATGAAGAGAGTTTGATTAAAAGGTAAAAACATACAGTTGCATAGAAGGAATAAGTTCTGGTGTTTGATAGCACACAAAATTGTCAATAGTTAGCAAAAGAGAATCAGATATTTCAAAATAGATAGAGGATTTGAAATATTCCCAATATAAACAAATGATAAATGGTTGGAGTGATGGATATTCTAAATACCCCAAGTTGATAAATGTACGTTGTATGCATGTATCAAAGTATCATATGTACCCCATCATTATGTACAATTATTATATCTTGATTTGTCAACTTTATGCTGCACTGACACATACTGTAATAAATATTAGAAATTGAATACAGATTAATAAAATAGTTTAAAAACAAAATAAATAAATGGAAATTATCTTTATAACATTTACAACATAAAAGCACAGATACAATTCATCTCCTGCAGGAAGTGTATTAAGTGGTAAGAGTATGCAATTCTGCTCTTGGAGTATGGGGGAATGGCATATAAATCAGCAGGAGGGAATAACACAGGTTTCACAGGAAAGATATTATAATCTGGTTTCCAAAAGACACATAAAATTTAGCCAAGTGGACAAATTGGAAGCATTACAATACAAGAAAAGCAAATTTTATTATAAAGAACATGTTAAAGTTAAAGAATAGAAAGCAGACCAGAATAAATTGAGCCTACTCTTATCACTGCCAACAAGCACATTCGTATATCAAAGTCTTTCAAAAGTGATGTCTAAAAGATTCATTTACTCAACTGTATTTCATGAATTCTAAAAGTCTTTTTCTGTTACAAACTAAGTTGCTTTTTATATATTCCTTGTATTTTGCATGTAAGGGCATGATTAAATGAATTAAAAAAAAATATATATATATATATACTGTGTATATATTACAAATTGTATATTTCTTGTATTTTGCATGTAAGGACATGATTAAATGAAAATATATATATATATATATACACTGTACTATGTATATATATATACATATATATTATACAGTGTATATATATATACACATACACATAGCACATACATACTTATATATTTATAAAACTTTAATCATGACATAAGAAATCACTAATTGTATTCTATTGTGTTTACTGTGTAGAAGAAGTCTAACCTAAAAGCTATAAGTTCAATAGTGCTCGAACATGTAACTGTTTATAATTTTTACTTTTTCTAAATTCCCAGTAACAACAGATAGAGGCTTTTTATCATAAGCAGGTCATAAATGCTATGTTTTCCGCCCTCCTTTCTTCCCAAAAAGTTAACAAGGCAATACTAATTCAACTCAGTAGAAAATCAGGATTGAGAGACATTTTAAAATTTTTGAATTAGAATTAATTCAACTAGCTGAAGTCTTAGAAAAACCTGGAATGCCTTTGAACCTTTCCGTTTACACTAATAGACCAGAAAAAAAATCAAATACTTACGGTTATTTGGTTATTTTCTTTGCTCCTCTTCTTCTTCTTCTTCTTCTTTTTTTTTTTTTTTTTTTTTTTTTTTATAAATGTGTAACTATGTCACCCTCAGTAAGGTGCTGTAGCATCACAGCTCACAGCAACCTCAAACTCTTGGGCTTAGGCAATTCTCTTGCCTTAGCCTCCCTAGTAGCTGGGACTACAGGCACCCACCACAATGCCCGGCTATTTTTTGGTTTTAGTTGTCATTGTGGTTTAGCAGGTCCAGGCCGGGCTTGAACCCACCAGCCTCAGTGTATGTGGCTGGTGCCCTACTCACTGAGCTACAGGCGCGGAGCCCCTTTCTTCATTTCTAAAAGTTTTCTTTACTTTTTTCCTTTAAAGAGGAGACTGAACTGTAGCCTAGGATTTAGGGTCATTTTTTGCCTCAGGGAACTGCTTAGGGCTTTCCCTCACAGGCTACTGGCTCCCAGAGGAGCCTTGTAGGGGAGTCATTTTGCCTTTTGTTTGGAGGCAACTTCTTGGCCTCTAACTGTTAACATAGTTCAGCTTTTTTCTCAAACATGCAAAAAGCCAAATGAATATAATTTTACAATGAAAGGCAATGAAAAGGGCCTTTGGAAACATGCTTATAACATTTAAAAAATACCAGAAAGAGCCAGTACAAACTTAACTAAATATATAAAGCAATTCTTTTCTAACATTAAACATTGGCATTGAAACAAAGCATATAAACTACAGGGAGAGAGAGAGGGAATGCAGCGGAGTCTGTAGAGATACTTGTGGGAAGACTTGAGCAGGGAGTAAAGGAGCTGGGAGAGCACGTTTTTCAGAAGGCCCTCCAGTGCCCTGGGGTCAGAACCATTGCTGGGGACCCCAGGACGTCTGGGTTCTAATTCTGTTTTTTTGGGTCTCAACCAGAGAAAAAGAGTGGTTACAGAATGGGTTCAGAAGCCTTCTAACTTTCCCTGTAGCTCCTTTCTTTAAGAGACATGGGGAAGTAGAAAGTTCATTCCTCAACAGCCTCTCACCCGTGACCTGGAGGTCGTTAGCCACATTATGTGATTTTAGGGGCTGATGGGCATCTGAATTATTAGTCACCGTTGTAATGGTTATAGAGAAAAACAGGATAGAGGCAAGTGGTTCCATTGCTTAGCACAGATCTTCAACTCAGGATAATGGCTCCAAAATAAATTACAGGAATTTCTTTTTTCCGTAGGTCCTTGCTCTTGGGAATTCAAAGAATGAACCCAATGACCACAGATCAGTGGTAAGATAGAATTTTCTTAGAGAGAAAAGGATATAGAAGTAGTAAAAAGCACCAGGGCCTCTGGACAGGGAGAAAAACCCAAGTGGAATGTCTCTAAGTCGGTTATTTGTCTAGGGGTGTTAAGACCTTGAGAATCACATTTGGCCAGGACTTGGCAGATGGAAACATGTTTTCAAGGTTAGTGAGCATTATTGACAAATGAATGAAGGCAGTTTCTCCAGCCTGGGGCAAATGTCAGAGTGTTCCCTTCATGAAATTGCCCAGGCCTAGGAAAACTGGAGTTCCCTGTCCAGCCTTGAAGAGGGGAAACCTGTATCAGTGGCTCTTCATATTTTTGATAAATTTAGAAATTTAAATTTTCCAAATCAGTATGAGTTTTTATGATCAGCTCATTAGATGCTAATGATTTGCCTGTTTATCTTGCAATTTACAATATATATAGAAGTTGCAAACATCATAGGACATTTCATTTTTTTGGTGTAAACAAAGAAACAAGAGTAATAAAGAAGAATCTGTAATTCAAGTCCTTCATCTACTTAGTCAATTTTTCTGAGAGTCTATTTTTAGCTTAATAATTTAAAACATGCTGTTAGCAATTTTGAACTAAATTAGATTAATAAACTTGATGAAAATGAGAATCTCTTTGATATTTTTGCAACATTCCTTAGCAGAGTCTAATACAGGTATCCTCAAACTTTTTAAACAGGGGGCAATTCACTGTCCCTCAGACGGTTGGAGAACTGGACTATAGTTTAAAAAAAAAACAAAAACTATGAACAAATTCCTATGGACACTGCACATATCTTATTTTGAAGTAAAAAATAAAACAGGAACAAATACAATTCACACTGTTTCATGTGGCCCGTGGGACGCAGTTTGAGGACACCTGGTCTAATACATGGCAGTCTCATAGTCCACAGTTTAACTTTCCATGGTTTATCACTTGCAGTCTAAAAACATTACAGACAAATGGAAAATTCCAGAAATAAATAATCTTTATTTTTAAAATTTCATAGTGCTTTGAGTAACATGATAAAATTTTTATCTGCCCCATCTTGTCCCACCAAGGATATGACTCTCACTTTATCTGGCCTATTCATGCCATACAGGCTACGGGCCCATTAGTCCCTTGGTGGTCTGGTCAATGGTTATGGTCTTGCAGTCTTTATTTTACTTAGTAATGGCCCCCAAATGCAAGTGTTGTGGTGCTGGCAATTCTGATACATCAAATTGGATCTGAAAAGAGTTTTCATTATGTGAAAAGGTGAAAATTTATCATAGGCATGTATGTGTAGCCATAAACATACTATGCATATCATACTATATATAGGATTTAGCATGATCCTTGGTTTCAAGCATCCACCGAGGAGCATAGAGTATATCCCTCTTCTAAGATTGGTGAGAAAATCGTACTTGAATCAAAGAGGGCACAACATAAACATTCACTGAAGGAATAATTAAATAATGGTGATGATACTCTTTTCATCTGTGTTTTTTAAATCCTCAGGGAACCCCAGCTCTCCTGAGCCACTGTCAGTAGATAGATATTAAATACATTCCAAGAGAATGAATGATTATTCAATGTTATGTGATGACAAGCTCCATTGTCTCAATTGATATACGGAAAGAAAATAAAAATTACCACCCTGCTGGCAGCATATTTCCAGATGATTTTATATTACTAATTATTTGTTCCTGGTTTGAAGAGCTGTGTTTTTCCTACCTGCTGTCATCTGCCTGCCAATGTACATTATCTTTTCTTTAGTTGGCTTATAGTTTAAAACACTGACATGTTATACTAGTTTCCGAAAGAGTTCAGTGTGAGGAATGAAGAGAATCACATAGATTTTGTGTATTGTGGACTGAGGAACTCTGATGGAGTCGTGTGGAGCAAATCTCGGGTCTGGATTTACTTTCGTAAAACAGGAAGAAATGGTTGAAAATTACTTATCGAAAAATCAGCAGTAAAAGGAGGGACATGGAAAACAGCAAACAATACGTCTCCAAATTATTCTTGCAAAACCACAGACCTCAAGCAAGTCCTTGCCTCTGTCATCAAGTGACCTTTGGAGTCTAGAGAATCTCTGCCATGACCATTTGGCTAGGTATTGTCATACATCACAAGCTCATTTTTTCCTGAAGACCAATTTTCTGGCTTTCTGGCATGTGCAAAGCTTACATACCACTCTCCTGACTCTTCACAAGTTTATACTAATGGTCAGGGTTATACAGGGTGAGTAACCCCCCCAACCCCTGCCACGTCCTTCCACCCCCACCCTCAGCAATGCTGGCCATCAGGACCAGCTGTGCCATCTGCATTGCTGCCCCAGGGGTGTCCATGTGGCAGGACACAGGGAGGTGAGGGCTGGAGAACCAAGTACAGGGGAGAGGGGAGCAAGTACAGAGAAGCCCGGAGGTCCCTGGGACGTTAAGGGAGACCAGGGAATCTTCTTTCCCCTGATTTCAAAGTAAAGTAGCGACCAGTGTGAAGCTGCCCTCCGCGGCACACACACACAACTTCTGAAGCTGAGAATGACCAAGATACAGGGTTCCCCCATTCAGGGATGAACAGGGACCCTCATTTCTAGGCCTGGGAAATTTCATGTAAGTTTCCTAGGTCTGGGCAATTTCTTAAAGAGAATGCTCTGACATTTGCCCCAGTGGAAAGGGAATGTGTCCTTTCATTTGTTACCAAGTCTTGCCTGGCCAAATGTAACGACAAAGGATCCCGGGACTATGTAGACCCCTAGACAAAGAGCCCAGGTGGAGATCTTCCAACGTGGGTCTTTCCCTCTGCCAGAAGCTCTGCTGCTTTTTCTGTATTCTTTTTTGTATAATAAATCCTATCTTGCCCCCATCAGTGGTCCGTGGGTTTATTCTGCTAATTCTTGAGACCAAGGACCTGCTAACGAAAGAAATTCCAGCAATAAGAGTGCACAGAGAACAAGCCTAATAAAAATATTTTAGATGGGGAATCAGGGCATAATTTCCCCTACAAGTTTCCTCGTTCTTAAATTTCTTTGGGCAAGAAATATCTTCGTTTTTGCAGAATTTAGAGCCTCTGTGAACCAGCAGGTTGGACTATTGGTTAAATGTAATTTTTCTACCATTTGATGATCTGGGCTGGGTTTCATTTCTCTCAAGACCTGGATCATTACAATTTGGATCAAATTGCATGGAAAGAAAACAACCCTCTTGCAATCTCAGCTGTTTTGTAGAACAAGTGCCTTGAGGAAGAAATGAATGTGAAGGAGGAAATTTTGGATATTTTGTTAAACTTGTTTCCTAGGGTAGCACATCTCAGAATATAGTTCAGAGACCTCTGAGGTTCCCTGAGATTTTTTAGAGCGTCTGTAAGGTCAAATTATTTTTTTCACAATAAAACTAAAATGTGTTTGGCTTTTTACTTTTATTGTCTCATGAGTGTATAATTGAATGTTCTGGAGGCTACACTTGTATGAATTCAGAACAGACCAAATACAGAGACAAATAGAAAGTTCCAGAGGTTGTCTTTTGAGCTAGATGTTTCAAGAAACATGAAGAAATAAAAAACAATACTGATATTCTCACATTTAAAAAAATTGCCACTATTCATTAATGTCTTAAAATTGATGTTATTTTTATTGATAAATCATAATTGTATAGTGTATGGGCTATAATATTAAGTTTTGATGTATGTATATAATATAAAATGATTAAATCAAGCTAATCAACATGTCACTCATCTAAATTATCATTGAGATTTTTAAAATTTACTTTCTTAGGTATTTGAAATATACGTAATGCATTATTTGCTATAGTCACCAAGCTGTGCAACAGATCTCACAATACAATCCTCCTGTTTTTCTGAAACTTTCTATCCTTTGACAAACAACTCTCTATTCCTTCCCTCCTCCCCTCTAGCCTCTAGTAAAGAGCCTTCTGTTCTCTACTTTTATGAATTATTTTTTTTTAAGGTTTAAAATATAAGTGAGGTTATGCAGTATTTGCCTTTCTGTGCCTGGCTTATTTCACTTAATATTGTGTACTCCAGGTTTATCTACACTGTAACAGATGACAAAATGCCTCTTTTAAAGGCTGAATATGTCACATTTTCATTATCTATTTATTTTTTGATGGACATTCAGATTGATTATACATTTTTGCTATTGTAGATAATGCTGCAATGAACATAGATGCTGCAGATATGACTTCAATGTGTTGGTTTCAATTTCTTCAGATATATGAGGGCTGACAATTAAGTTCAAGAACTCATCCTTTAAAAATTGCTACATACCTCCTTGCTGACTTATACTACCGTCACTTTCAAACCACTCCCCACTGGAAGCTGTGCACCAATGCCAGATCATAGTCTACCCTTCCAAGGAGGGTGACCATCAGAGCTGTCATCAGATGGGACACAAAGAATCATGAATGCCACTCAGAAGACACCTTTATATGTCGAGGTGAACACAGCTATGAGACACCAATACACAAAAGTTATAAAATCTGACCTAGTAGTGTATATGCACTTGGTGGCAAATTTGCAATCTTAATTGGTAGACCTTGCATACCTAGAAATAAGACAGCTTAACTGACAGTATCAGAAACTCAAGGCTATCTAGCTTAGTCACGTCAACAAACAACAAACGTCAAATTTCTTATTTTGCAAGATTTTTTATGTCCTGAATTATATTAACAAAGACCTTCTCCTAACTGATTTACATTGCCTGCTTTACTATTATTCTTTCCTATTGTAAGTTCATCCCATTTTTTTTTTTTTAATTTTATTTCTGCAAGGCTCCTTTACCTACCACAAATAAATAATATTCCTGAAGACATAGAGGTCATATAAATTTAGGTCAAGATGAATTGAAATAGAAATTTTACAATATCCATATTATATTTATGAGCTGTTTTAAAAATTCAACATTTCTTCCAGAGGCTGTATGGATTTAAAATGCTCTAAACTGAATTCCGCATGATTAATTTGCTTTATCTTAACTGAAGAGACATGCATGATTATGTACTGTGAAAATATCACGAGTATTATAACATCTTAAAGGTAAATGAACTATTTCTCTAGTTAGTAATTAAAGTGTGGTATGATCATATCCATGGAATAAATAATTTTGAATCTACAGGGTGACCATAAAATTTGTTGATGACATTATCACTGTTATGATTATTTCTTCTGTTTTTTTTTTTTTTTTTTTAATGTTTTGTGAAACAACTCTTTTTAATACAATACCTACCTCTCTTCTCATACTTTCTGGGTCTCCCTTTGTGCTTAATGATGCCCTAATAGCTTTTAAGTAATTGGTTAATTATCCTAGATCTTCCTCTTTTCTTACACCACACATTTTTGGGGAGATAACCATTTCCTAAAACTTTAATTACTGCATTCCTGAGTATTATTCAGAATGAAATTCACTCTTTTCTCATGTTTTTGGATAGCCCCCAAAATTCTTACTTTAGATATTTGAAGTTATTCTTATTATTATATTATCTTAGTTTTATTATTCTTGTTACCTTACCCTAAATTTACTTTTTTTCAGTTTTCCCTATTTAGTAAAAAGAATCATCACATTATTTATTCAGGCCAGAAAGCTCAGAGATATTAATATAATATTTTATTTTTTCCCTTATCAATAATAATTTATTTTCTCACAGCATTATGCAAGCTTCACCAAATCCTCTGATATTTACTATCTACGTATCTCTCTATTTCATATGATTTTCTTTGATTTACACCTAAGTACTTTATTCTAAATGATCAGAATCTCACCTCTGGTTTCTCACACTGCTCTCTTAACTGGTCTCTTAATGTGCTGTCTTGAATTTTTTTCTAATTTATTCCCTACATTGTTCTCAGTGTATTATTTAAAATCTAAATTTTATATGTCATCTCCTCACAATAAGATTAAAACAAATGAATGAATGACCATTTAATGATGCCTGGAGTGGTACTCCACTATAACCATTAATGCCCTTTATTGTTTAGCTGTTTTTTTAACTCTTTAAATTGATCTTGATTTATATCACCTTCTTTCTCAAATGCAACAAGAGTGATTTTCACCTTTAAGAATAGTTCATATTTGATAATTATTGATAATCAAGGAAACCATGGACATAAAGAAAAACATCATACATCTATATTCATTATATGTCAATTCTCCAAAGTGGAGTAAAGTAAGGTGAATTTTTTCCAGATTATCAAGCAAGACAGAGAGAGTATGTGGGATCCTTAGTGTGTGGACACACATTTTCAGAATTCATGTATAGTTCATGTAGTGTACACACGTTAGGCACTTGCCTGCCTGGGTTACTGGTGATTAGCCTAAGCTGTAATTCCCACTTAAGCCTGGTCAGTAATATACTGTCTCCATCTATAAGTATTTTACCTAAAGACTGGCATGAGCAAAATGGTACCATATCTCAGTACATTTTGAAGGTTTTAGGATAAATCTATTTCTTTAAAAAAGTGTTAATATTGATAAAGAGCGGAGAGAAAAACTATGCAACCATTAATATTTGTTTCCTCAGTAAGATACAGCATGGCCCATGTCCAATATTTAATTTCATTGCATTCTAAGGAATAGATAAATGCTGTTTAATACCTTCCATTACATGATGAATTCATTCCCCCACTTTTAGATCTCAACTCAGTACTTAACAACCCTGACAGCCTATCTAAATGCAAAACTTATTGCCCTTACAAGAATTAGATACCTGCTTGCCCATTCCTAATTCTTTTAGAGGCATAATACTGAAATTCACTTCAAATGTCCATAAAAATTACTACTAGCTACAACTTATCATGCCCTTTGGAAGAAACTGGTACGAGGATCATGGCAACAATATGGTAGTAATTTGCATAGAAAACAGGGAGTCTGAAGAAATCATCTTATTTGTCAGCTGGGATTTGTATGTGGCGGGTCATTGCAGGTGTGTCATGGAAACAACTTTTGGTAATTTCTCAACACTTACTGTCCTGTAGATCAGGCATTTAGGCGAGATTAGTTTTGTAATCTGTTTTGTTTAAGAAAGAAAAATAATAAGCAATAATTAACACTTCACGTGTATATTTGGTTCTCAAAGTTATTTCATAAGCTTGAATCATAAAGTGAGCTCATATTAACTTTAAAGGAGGATCAAAACTTCAGGCCTCTATTGGTGGGACCACCCCTATGGTACATTTTACAAGGGTACATGTTAAATCTACTAAGTGTAGAATATAAATGTCTTAACACAATAACTAAGAGAATGAGGTGAAGGCTATGTTAACCCGTTTGATGAAAGTATTTCAAATTGTATATAAAACCAGCGCATTGTACCCCATAATTGCATTAATGTACACAGCTATGATTTAATTTAAAAAAAATTAAAAAAAAAACAACTTCAGACCTGGAGAGCAGACTGGGATAAGGGATGTAAGTGATGCCTGTCTCAGTACAACTCTACTAGATGTGGGTAGGCAGATGATAGCAAGATATCCTGCACTGCTGAGTGCTAAACTGTTATGAGATGACACGAGATGGGAGCAGAATGAATTCTTTTAAGGATGAGCTGAAAAGAAGCATGACTTCAGATTGGTTGAAAAACCTAGGAAATAATAAAGGACCAACTACAACTGAGGTAGTTTTTAAAAATCCTAGAAGTCAGGTAAGTATGACTAGACTAAACGTCACTAATATCTGTAAAACTAAGGTAACATTTGTCTGCAGAAAAATGGTTGTTGGTCATTCATCTGTCTTTTCAAGTATGTCCATGTACATTTCATTTTCTATTTTGAGTATATGAAAATTTCTTTGAGTTTGAGATTTTTTTTTTTTTTTTAGGCATGTTCTCTCTCTGTTGAAGCACAGTAAATAACAGTTAACTTTGTTTTAGACAAAAATATTCAATATTCCTGAAAATCATCCTGGATGACTAGTCTTTTAATATGTTTACATGATTAATCTTGTCAATGATAAGACTGTCTTCTTTACCTGACAGATACACTTTATCTTTCCAGTAAATGCATTTTCTCTTTTGAAAAATTGACACATCCCTTGTAGTTAATGGCTGTTATCATTCTAGGTTTACAGATGATAGATTTTCTTCTAAATAGCCTCAAGGGCAATCTTTACTGTCAGTGTTTACATGCTGTCATCCTTTGAATTTGGATATGGTTGATAGAATTACAAGAATGAAGCAAGGAAATTTCCCCATACTATTTTTTAGCATGTCCAAGATTTTGTTGTATTTTATATTAATAACATGATCAAGGAAATACATTAAGTGATATTCTACCAAATCATTCATAAGAGCAATGGAAGTATACAAAACTGTAAAAGAATACCAAAACAAATCTTATAAAGTTACTTTTTATGATATGGAGTGAAATAGGTACTTTCAGTATCCAAAGGAAAAAAAAGATACGGCAAATCATGTAATAATTACATTTATTATTAGATGTAATTAGTAGACAGTTAAATTAGTTTTTCATTGAGTAGAAAATGACAGCAGAGGGGACTGCAATCTAATTCAATGTTTGAATTTTGATTTTAATATTAACTACTTGAGAAACCACGGGGATATGTCTAGTTTCTATTACTTTGTCAATATGTTTCCTTAACCAAACTTCTTGAGTATATCCATTATGCATGACAAAATATCAGCTCTGTTTAACAGCAATCTCTAAGGGTTCAGGTTGACAAATATTTATTCATGGGAATCTTAGAATATAGTGTCTGTGAATCCCCAGATAAGAACATAAATCTGTAGCATGACAAACCCAATGTTTCACCATAGGAGGTAGGAAAGGAAATGCTATTGAATATAACTTATAGCATTCAAATCTTTATAGTAACATTATTAAAATGTACTCTCAATGTTATGAGAGAGGCTTATTCTGAAATACTCTAAATTAAATATATTTTTAAGGAAACACTACATGTTCTGTTTGAAATCATCTCATATCCTTTCCTGCGATGGCCCTATAGAGAGGTAGTATTGTTTTATTTACCAGTCATCTTGAAAATATCATATTAACTTCTAAAATATCTTCTGTGATGAAATGTAACAACTGTGACAAACAATATGATCAGAGCTAGATCTTTGTGGTTGTGGTACTGCTGATTTCAATTTGTCTTAACATCAGTATTTTATGTTTGTGATGTGCATCTGAATTTTAGTCAAATTTCAGTTTGTTGAAGAAGAGAGAGTAGAAATTTATATGCAATTTCAATATTTTAAGTTACACTCTTTTTTTTTTTTTTTTTTTTTAAGAGACAGAGTCTCACTATGGTAGAGTGCCATGGCATCACAGCTCACAGCAACCTCCAACTCCTGAGCTTAGGCAATTCTCTTGCCTCAGCCTCCCAAGTAGCTGGGACTGCAGGCACCGGCCACAATGCCCGGCTATTTTTGTTGTTGTTGTTGCAGTTTAGTTGGGGTTGGGTTCAAACCTGCAACCCTCAGTATGTGGGGCTGGCACCCTACCCACTGAGCCACAGGTGCCACCTTAAGTTACACATTTTTAAAGAAAATTTAATTTATAAGTAAAAATATTTATTTTAATATCACATTTTAATAATAACTTAATTTTGTGTTTATGTACCATAAATTTTCATTGCTTTGGAAGTATTATCATTTTAATAAATTGTGATATAAAAGCAGCCTTTTAGAAATTACTCTTTAACCACAATGGTAGTTGTTGGTTGAAACATGCCTAGTCTAATAGTATCTCAAAGTTATTCCTATAACACAAAATATAATTCTCAGCCCGGAGGTCATATGAATTAACAAGCAATATACTCATATTCATTTAATACTATAAAGAAACACGGACCTTTGGACATATTTTCAAAAACATTAAATTTAAAGTTTTGTATAACTGTGGAATAAAATTTTAATACAAGACAGTTCATAAATGCAAACTACATTCAACTTTTCACAGTGGAAAACTTGTGTATAGATTATTAAATGCTTATTATTTAAACATTTTTATAATGGAATAATATATATTTATAGATAAAATCAGTTTATGTAACAAAATTATTCAATTTAATTTAATGAAAAGTGTAAGTTAATTTAATTAAATTTAATTAAAAGTGTAAATTAATCTGCCTTTGACAGGGCTGTTTGTGAGTTGAATGCATGAGAGTTTAACTTTCTTATAATCTACTATATTTTTATGATCTACCTCAAGGAAACAAACGACAAGGTGCATAATTCCAAAAAAGATTAGCGTGCTATTAAACAACCTTCTTAATTATTCAAGTGCTGATGGGAACTATTCAGGTCTGTATAGAACTTGTCCCTCAATGTGTAAGGGCCAAATGACTACAGATATGACTGAACTCAACCTTTCAAATAGATGGGAAGAATCATTTGGTACAAAAATCCTTGTAATGTTTGTTCCAAGCTGACCATTTGCAAGGTGGAGTCCATGAACCCTGACTTGTTCCAGGTCCCTGTGCTCCTTTTCTGCGACTCTGGCTCTAGTTGAGGAGTTTCAGAGACACTTTATCTATTTCCTTAGGACCATTCTTATGCAGCAGCTAATGGAAGCTAGAAATGGTGAAATGTGAAACGACTACATCTAATTAATATATTCATTACCTCAGTTATCATTTTTGTGCTGAAACCACATTATATCCGCTATCTTAATATTTTCAAGAATACCCTATTGTTAACTATAGTACCATGAATATATCTCTTGAAATTTTGTGTCCATTGACCAGTATGTCCCTAAAAATCCCCTCCTCCTAGTTCTGGTCATCACCAAACTATTTTCTATTTCTATACGGTCATCTTTTTTAGGTTCCACATCTGAATGAAACATACAGTTTTGGCTTCCATGTTTGGCTTATTTCACTTCACATGTCCCCCAGTTTTATGTATGTTGTTGAGAATGAAAGGATTTTCTTCTTTTGTGGGTGAATAGTATTTCATGCTGGACATACATACACAGCACATTTTCTTCAAAGTATGTTAGTATCAGAAAGCAAGTGACACTTACTGGGTTAAAATATTTAACTCAAGTTGTTTTGGAGAGTGCATATAAGTATTCTTCCTGGCTTCCCAAATGAAAATTTATACTGCACTAATTTTCTCCTACTTTTAACTTTGGTTCATGTCTTTTGAAAAAAATATTATATTACTAAGAATGCATATGAAACATACGCATGTATGTGAATTGAAGAAGAAAAATGTATTTAGCAAACATACAAGCAGCCGTACGTAATGCCTGTCTCTGCATTTGGGTAATGTGCAGCTGGTTAACTTTGGAAGTCATGTTATGCACAAGTGGGGGGGGGGGTATGCATCAGTTTAACTTTTGTTTCGTAAATGTGAAATAATTGAGTTGTATTCTAGATATTCTGAAGTCCTCCGTATTCTAAAATTTTGCAGATCTAATAAAGCATTTTACAAGACTACTGTGGAATATACATAAAATATGTTCGCATTTTTCTTCTAGTGGCTGTTTTGTTTAATTGCTTTATGGAACATTTTAACAGATTCCCATATGTGCATATATGTTAATTTTATAATTTTTGTAATTATTAATGACCAAAAGTTTAGTTTCACAAAATGGACCCGGCTATTTAGGAACATTTTGACATTATTACCATATTTTATCAGCCACTTGAGCCCCTCTTTTTAATAGAAAACTGAGAACACACGCACTAATGGTATATTATCCCAAGAAGGAATTTATCTTCTATATATCACCAACATAGACATATAAACACTCATAACATAAAGGAAACATAGGCTTTGCTCTCCCTTCCTCCCTCCCCCTGCCCTTCTTTTTGATTTAGAAGGGATTTTTGGCCAACACCTAGTCACCATTACCTATTATTGAGGGGGCTCAGTAAAGTTAATAAAACCATATATTCAGCCCAAGCAGGAGTGATTTTCATATTTCTTACTTACTTCATAAAGTTACATTGCAACACTTCTCCACTGATCTAAGATTTCTTTGAATGATTTGACGATCTGGCTTCAGGGTTAATTGCTTGCCTGTTATCTTCAGATAACAGGCAAAGTTATCGCTTTGGTCATCCACAATGTGATTGTTAACTTTTTGAATATTGAATTGCTGACATTTACTTCCTCCTGGAAAGTAGTTGCACTTAT
Organism: Loris lydekkerianus; assembly: GCA_963574355.1. Lineage (NCBI taxonomy): Eukaryota > Metazoa > Chordata > Mammalia > Primates > Lorisidae > Loris > Loris lydekkerianus. Next base: position 1,033 of record CAUYPK010053680.1, on the reverse strand, counting down.
ATTTGATTTTTTTTTTTTTGACATGTGAACAAAAATGAAACAAAACAGAAGGGTAATGAGCATCCAATCTAAGTTAATTGTGGCACTGTATAAAATGTGTGTACAAGAATTCTGTTTTAGCATCTAATTTGGTATGAGCTGAGCTTCACTAAATCTATACTAGGTTTCTTATATTAAAGAAAACAACTCACTCTATTTTTATCCATTTATTGATTGTATACATGCCAGATTTTCAAGGCCATTGGACAAATGTACAAAAAATTACAAAGTTTAAAATTACAGGAGTTCAATGAGTAAACTTCAAAATATTTTACAAAATAAAACATGTAGAATAATTTCTTAACAAGATTTGAGACAAGAAAAAAGGTTTATCATGTCATTAATGTAAATATCTGAATTCTTGAGCCAAGCAAATGTGCTATGTATAAACACGTTTGATCTAGGACTGTGCATTTGATCTGATCACGTCCTTTCCACTCTTAGCAATTGTGTGCCGCAGTACATCGTGTGTTTACGCATACGCACGTGTACCTGCTGTATTGCTACTTACATGTTTCTTATGTGTTGAAATAAACAAATAACTTCAGTCAAATTATATCAAATTAGCAATACCAAAGGTTGCTGTTTTGTGTCAGTCATACAAGCTGCTTGATTACAAGAAGTCTCACACAGGCTGTGTGTGATGGCTCACACCTGTAATCCTAGTACTCTGGGAGGCCTAGGCTGGTGGACCGAGTGAACTCATGAGTTTCAGACCAGCCTGACCCCATCTCTACTAAGAAATAGAAAAAATAGTAGCTGAGTGTGGTGGCAGTCACCGGTAGGCCCAGCTACTCAGGAGGTTCAGGCAAGAGGATCGCTTGAATCTGGGAGTTTGAGGTTGCTGTGAGCTATGACCCCATCTCTACTAAGAAATAGAAAAAATAGTAGCTGAGTGTGGTGGCAGTCACCGGTAGGCCCAGCTACTCAGGAGGTTCAGGCAAGAGGATCGCTTGAATCTGGGAGTTTGAGGTTGCTGTGAGCTATGACCCCA